>OX456525.1:90354523-90403792 GCA_949748255.1 Eustalomyia histrio | reverse complement strand
TTCATATTAAGGATTTTGCACAAATATCTCAAATTATTCGCTTACAAGCAATTGAAGGCAAACGCTCATCCACTTCTTTACAGCTTTTCAGTTTTGGTCTCAGAAAAAAAATCATTTTTTCTGACGAAATGTATTTTCATCTCGGCGGCTATTTCAACAAATAAAATTTGGGCATCTGGAGATCGGAAAACCCACACGTTGTTGTCAAGAAGCCAATGCACCCACAGAGAGTGACAGTATAGTGTGAATTTTAGAGTGGTGGCATCACTGGCCCAGTTTTATCGAAAATGCTTCTCCAAACGCCATTTACGTCAACGGTGAGCTGCAGAAGATCCATGGAAGATAAGATATTGCATAATCTTTGGTTTCAGCAGTATTGTGCACAATGTCACACATTTTAGCTCCGGTTCGCTAAATTCTTGTAGGGTGCCGTTGATGACTTATTTCATGCAAATAATTAGCTGTTACGGCTAATATCATCCGATATATTCGCGAGATAGAACCACAAACTGTCAACAAAGTCTTGTAAAATTGGACTAATAGGATGAGCTACTGCGAAGCCAGCCGCGGCAGCCTCTTGAATAAAATCGCGTTGAATAAAATAATGGGAATAATTTTTTTTTTCAAATATAGTCATAACATATCAAATAAAATTTAGTTTTGATAATATTATTCATTTTTTAAAAAGACATTTGTATTTAAAGCACGCTTAAAAAAACATAAATTTCATTACAATGCTTTTACTTCTTCATCGAATGTTTGAACAACAAAATAGGGTTCTATATTTTGGAAATCTTAAGCATATTATGGAAAATATTTAAAAAAAAATGTAAAACCGCCATTTTTGTTTATAACTTCAAAAAATGCGCAGAAAAACAATTAATTTTTTTTCGTTAATATTTTAACAACACTCAGAAACTAGTTTTCGGTCACCGCCGTTACCCCCCTAATTGTTCTAACGCGAAATGAAAGCAGGGGGTTGATATAGTCGAATTCCGTTAGGACAAGTGAATTCCGCTGTGGCATTATTCTATTGTCGAGCTTATGACTTTATTCAATTTGGAATTTTTAAAAAGCTGCACATATTTCAAACATATTATTTGAATACAAACAATTTGCTTTCTTTTGCATCACTGTTCACATGTACAAAATATTTTTCTTTTTTTATTTCTGTTTGTAAAACTTTTTTTTTTTTTTTTTGCTTTTTTGGTAAAGACAAAAATAAAAGCATTTTAGGTTGTACGTATATATGTATACAAAAATACATACAACTCCCCTTATACAACATCTTGTTAAAATGAACGAAAAGCCTTCTATAAATTTAATACTACAACACAATCAAATCTACAAGGCAGTATAAAAATTTACATATGAGGCTTTTAATATCAACTGCTACAGTTTAAAAATTGTATGTATATCCTATTTATGTCTAGTTTATATATATTGTCCTGTATGAGAAGACTTGAATGTGATGGAACTTTTACCAATTTTTCTAAAAAGTAGGAAAATAAGGTGTGGTTGAGTATCGAAAAATTTAACATTTTTTGCTATATATTTTTACAATTTATCAGGTTCGAGATTATAATTAAATGTTATTAAGGAACAGTAAACATTAACTTTTTTTTTGAAATGAGGGAGCGCAAAGTTTTTACCTGAGCGACCAGGTCATCGTGAGCCGTCTTATGAACTACCCAACACACAAACAACTCATGGTTTGATCAGGCTTATACATCAAAATTACTATGCGAAATTCTCTTTCACAGTTAGTGAATGATTTCATGTATAAATAAGACTTTTCCATTTATTTACAGAATTAATTACCTTTGCGAACCATTTTCGATTTGTGAAGCACAAATTGACAGGGTTTCCACTCCAGCTGCTAACCTTAGCAGCCCTTCTGGGAACGAATTGGGAATGACACACTAATATTTTTCCCACACAACATTC
Source organism: Eustalomyia histrio (assembly GCA_949748255.1). Classification (NCBI taxonomy): domain Eukaryota; kingdom Metazoa; phylum Arthropoda; class Insecta; order Diptera; family Anthomyiidae; genus Eustalomyia; species Eustalomyia histrio. The sequence continues at coordinate 90,401,845 of OX456525.1, read as the reverse complement.
TGAGTGTTATTTCTTATATAAGATTATAAAATTACATCCTACCTTATGTACACCCAGCAAAAAAGTTTGTAATTGCAACTGAAAATTATAAATGCTGTTATTACGGGAAATCTTTCTTATTTAAGCACAGCAATTTTTTCAGTTACACATGTCTGTTAACGTGTAGTACAATGGAATAAGTAGAAAAAATTAGTTAAAATAGGTTTGCTAAAATCAGCAAGAAAAATTTACATAGTATTATTAATATTAGTACAATCAAAGTAGTATAACAAATTAGTAACCGCTACTCAAAGGCTTAAAAAATAGTGAGAACAAAAATGAATTTATCATTTTGTTTTAATTTGCTTATTTTTGATTTGAAAATTATTTTAAGTAAATTTTTTGGATTATAAGATCAAATGTCAATTGTGTTTTTGGAACTAAAAAAGTTGTTAGTGCTATTTTAAGTGGATGTTCTATTTTTGGCCATGAGTCGGTTGTGAAAAGTAGCTTCACTTCCGATCCCTTTCTTCAAGCTAACATATGTAGCATTTAAAGGCAATTTAAGTTTGTATGTTTAAGTTTTAATTACTAGAAATAACATTTCCTTCAATATCCTACTTTTTAAATTTTGTAAACTTTTTATGTGCTAATTTTAACAAATCAGTTTTCAAAATTATGTAAAATGATTTCTGAAGTTAGCAAGCAAAATTTGCATATATTCTGTAAAAGTTCTGTAATTTGTTAAATGGAAATAGTATACAAATTTACTAAATAATAAGTTTTTTACCAAAAATCAGTTCGAAAATATTAAAGTGGGATTGAAAACCGTTTACAAATTTTTTACTAACTTTTTTTTCGATATATATGTTTTAATGATATGAGGGCGGATTAATAAGTCCGTGACTTTTTGAATGAAACACAGCATTTTTTGCAAAAAAAAAAATATATTTTTTAACATAATCTCCTTTTAGCTCACCGTTTCTTCAATTTTTGTATCCCTTACGAAAAATAAGATTTTTCGAGGTCCATAAAATAGACATTTGTTTGATCAATAATTTCATCGTTGGAGCTAAATCTCTTCCCACCGATCCATTTCTTTTGGTTTGGAAATAGTAGATAGTCACTGGGGGTTAAGTACGGAGAATAGGGCGGAGGAAGACTACACACGTGTGCACCCGTACATTATGGTCAAGTGAGAGCAAACGCGGCACCCTTCTTGCAGACATATCGAGGATTTTTTTTTAATATCGGGTGTATTGACCTCAAATGGCCGTCCAGAACGTTCAGCGTAATTTATACTTGAGCGACCACAACAAAAAAAAAACATTTTTTAACCATTGAAATCGGGGGTGCATAGTCCCCAAGTATTTATTAAGCCTTTCCTTAATTTGATTGACGATTTTTTTCGCAAAAAATAATGTTTACTCAAAATTCACTTTTTCCCATTTTTTAAAAATCCACGAGGTTGTATGTTTTGAACAGCTGTTAAACGCAAAGTAAATGACGGAACTTGCTCAAAATTTGACAGTAGTCTTTTAACAGGTGGTACTTGATGGGGGCAGCGTTGCATATCATATAACTAAGAGGGAAGTTCGAAAAGTCACGGACTTATTGATCCGCACTCGTACACTTAAAATTGTTTGTAAGTTAAAATAACTGAAAATATAATTTAAAAGAAATGATATATCATTTAAAACCCGGTCTACTTAATTTTCATTTAAATTAAATGCTTTTTGTTATTTATTTTTAAATGTTGATCAATCAACTGACACATCCGTAAGAAACAAATGATATAAATAATCAGTTAAAATAAATGTCAAAATTTTACCTACCAATCCTTAAAAAATAAATGTTTTTTTCATTTATTTGAAATTGTTTCCGTTTTTGTATTTTTTGTTTTTTAAATATACTCGTACAATACGAAGTGTATGTATGCATATGAAGCTATAAACACTTTATGTGTGAATGCGTTTGTGTTTGTATGTGTGTTTTTAAAGTTCTTGTAATTTTAATTGAAATAATTTTGTATATATACAACCAATTTAAATAAAAAAAAAAAATTTTTTGAATATTTTTTTTTTGAAACAGACGGCAAACAATATTTTAGTTTGTAATAACTGTTACGGACACAAGTAAAGCACAAGTTTCCGTTTTGTGGGTAAAATTTTATTAAATTTCAAACAAATTAAAAAAATAAATGAAACTCAAAAAATGGTAAATGATAGTAAATTATTTCGAATAAATGTATAAAAAAGTTAATTTAGATATTTCTTCGAAAAATAAATGTATGTTCCTTTATTTTTAAATGAAACAGACTACTTTTTTATTATACAAATAGGTAACTACATAATATTCTGAGTGTATATTTTTTGAATTTATCAGGTTCGAAATCTTCATTAAAATATAAAGGGATTTAGAAGTTGATGTTTAATAGAATTTTATATAAAAATTTTTTACAACCAATTTGAAAAAAAAAATTAAAAATCAGTTATTTTTTAAAGAAATTGTAAGTGAAATTTTAACATTTATTTTTAACTGATTTTTCACGAATGTGACAGTTATTTAAACAACATTAAAAAATAAATAAAAAAAACCATTCGATTTAAATGATAAGTAAGACCGATATTTTCTCTTTTTTAACTTACAAAATATTTCAAGTGTAATATTAATTCATCCTAGTTATAGTTTTATATTGCCAAAAATAATGCATAAGAAAAAAAGAAAACTGAAAAAGTTTTCACAACAAAACACTGTCAATTATTTTCAACCCGCTATATTCTTTCTTATAGCTGGATAGTTGCTGTGGAAAGCCTCATGTGTATTGTGTTAACTACAAACCGAAAAGTGAATGAGTGTTTGTTTGTGTGTGTAATATAATAATAAAATGCAATAAAATTTTAAGAGTAAGCTCAAAAAATAAAAAAAAATTCAAGGAAAACAAAACGGCAGTTTAAAAAAAAAAACACCAAGGAAACTTTGTTATATTTTCAAGGTTCATATTTTTTGTGTTGTTACTTTGTTACAGTAAAAATAAAAAATCTGGATGTTCTTAATTCAACACTAAACAATCAGGCGTATCTCTATATTGTGTTTGTGTTAAATGACTAAACAATAATTTGGTTGTTGTAAAGGATGTTAAAGGCAAGCAGGAGTAAAACATACACATATAACCATAATATACAATATGGGGGTAACACTTTGACTTTGTTTATCGTTTTATAGCTAAATTTAATGATGCATGTGCAATAATCTAAGCAAATATTATAACAACCAAGTTATGTAGTATAGTAAAGGAAGTACATCAGGAACAGGTATAGCGTTGTCGTATGTAAGTGGTACGTGCGTGGATATGTGTGTGCCTGTAAGTGTTTTTATACACTCAAGTCTAAATAAAACTGCTTTCCGTATTAAATATTACTTTTTGTTGTGTGTGTGTGTGTGTTTTTTTCTATCTGCTTAAGAAAAAACTTAAGAATTCGTTAGATGGATCAAATTTAGGTATAAAAACATGAAAATTATAAATAACAGCTATGGGTATTTCCTTTATAAACAGTTTAACATGTTATAAATAGTTTAACTTCAAACTAAAACATTGATCCAAAAATTGTTTAGGATTAAAAGCAAACTAATTGGATTGGACTATAGGGAATAATAAGAGTTTAGCGTACTATTTTTTCTAAACGTTAACGTCAGTTCTATTTCTTAAAAGTCAACGTCAGTTCTCTTTATCTTTTTACGTTTTTATTAAATTAAATATTATTAATTAACACATAAAAGATGGAAACAAATGAAGAAGATTATATTTTGTTTATGATCTTATTTACATTTCAAGCTTAATACTTAAAAAATATTAAATATTAATATAAAACAACTTTTTAAAATTTTTCAAAACAAATTTGTTGATAAAAAATGGAAATTTTGATCTTATGTTTATATTCTTAGAGTTATGGATATTTTCGATTTTTATAAATTAAACAAAATTGACAGTAAATATCAATAAAGTTGAACGAAATAAAATTTGCTTATTTACTGCTAACTAATCGTGCATATCAGCTGTGCTTAATTTCCAAAATATCTGTTAGCTAGTTTTTTTTAGCAAGAAACATATTTTAAAAACTTGATGGTATCCTGTGAGTCCTGTAGCAAAAATAATAACTTATTTTACATGTGTAAACCTTAAGCTAGCTTTGTTATTACCAATAATATAAACAAAGCGTAAACATATTTTTGATTTTTTTTTATTATTCTTCTTTGTTTTAAAAAATGTACTTTTTATCAAATTTGTAAAACTTGCAGAAAACATTTCGAAAGCAATAATGTTGTTTTAATAATGTCTTTAATAAAAATTCTTATTAAGAAAAAAAGTGCTTAAGATCCGAATACCACTCTTTGGCGGCCTTGGGCATTATAAGGTTACGTGTAAATAAAATTTGTTTCATTATATCTTTTACACGGATTTAATATTTGTACTAATTATTGAAAAAAAAAAAATCAGTCCCAATATAGCAAGAGTTAAGGGAATTCAAAAAAATATTAAAAATCCAAATTCCCAGTACTATGAAATATTAATACCGATGGGCATCCCACGTATGTATTGACCAATTTATAATTGGATTCTTAAATAAATTGTATTTTACATCAGTACAATAAAACTGGTTGCCACTGAACGAAGTTTTAGGGTTGCATTTATCTAAAATGCATTTATTTGGTAAAAAAACGATTTATCGTTAAAATGATTAAAAATTAAAGTTTTTAAACTACTCTTCATTTTTCCAACAGATAATTAATGAATATTTATTCTCCGTACCCCATATGACTGACAAGGAAGATATCCAGATTGGTTCTATACGATCTTAATTAAATTTGAATATGTTATCCCAAAGTGAAAAGTAACACACACAAAATTTTTTTTAACGGGGTTAAGAAATGAGGTCAAAAATTATAATAGCAATAAAAACATCACTACTGTAAAAAAGACGTCAGTTTTTTCATACAGCTTCATCGATGAAGTTAACATTGGCTTGTTATAGGATAGAAGTTTCAAATAAAGCTACTTAACAATTATTTTACTTTACTCCAAGGAAGCAATGAAAATGCAATGTTAAGAAGTTGTTTTGAATTAGTTAAAAATTCTTATATTTCTTGTAGTATTAACACAAAAAGAACAGAGATCGGGAGCGTTCGGCGTCATCGGTGTTTATACCGTCACGTTTAAAGTCAGCAAACCACTTGCCTCGATGGAGCAATGTGCGAATAGCACTTATCAAAGCAAGCTTTAGCTTGAATTGCATTTTTTCCCATTAAAAATCAATGATAAATCAACACAAGTAATTGTAGTTTACTTTATCTAGTTTAATAAAAATGTTTTTCGTTCCATTTAAAAATATAGGAACATACATTTATTTTTCAAAAAAATATCTATATTAAAATTTTCATACATTTGTTCGAAATGATTTACCATCATTTACCGATTTTTTCAGTTTCATTAATTTCTTTTATTTGTTTGATGTTTAATAAAAATTTACCCACAAAACGGAAATTTATGGTTCACTTGTGTCCGTTACAGTTGTTGCAAACTTAAATTTTATTTGCTGTCTGGTTATCTTGGCAATGAATATTGGACAAAATAAACTCAAAAAAAGAAGTAGGATTACGCTCATCTATGTCGACGCCATTCTCAGGTTTTTCAAAAATAGCATTATTGGTCGACAAGTCTGTCCTCACATAGTGATATTTTTTATTTTTCATCAATTTCTTGGCGTTTTTAGACGAGTTTTCTCTAATCTGAGAAAGAGGGATATCATCTTCTGTGTCCCAATCACTATAAAAATTGATTTTGTTTACAATTTCTACCTTATTTTGCATTAGCGAAGCCGGTAAATTATTGATATCGACGTAGTCTTCATCGCCGGAATCTTCGTCTGTGATGTCTTCACATGCATTATTTCGTGGGAGTATAGCTATGTTATCCACATCTATGTCCTCATCCTCTATCAACGCCAAAGATTCATGGAGAGAAAATCCCCTATGGAAAATGCATAGCATCCCATCTAAAAATCGAAATATATATGAGCATACATGATGATACATGGACCTGTATATGATCATACATGGGCATACATGGTCATATACGTCCATACATTGTTCAATATATGACCATACATGATCTCATATATGATCATATATCTTCGGATCCGAAATTTGAGGGTATATGGACGTATATGATCATATACGAGCATACATGAATAATATATGAGCATGTATGATAATATATGCACATATATCACCATAAACCCTCAAATTTCGGATCCGAAGATATATGATCATATACGTTCTGATAAACGTGACGTAACATGTAAACAAGAATTTTGGTGTACTATATATTGGCCATTGGGCATATTTGGATTAATAAAAAAGTTTTGCGTTCCATTTAAAAATAAAGGAACATACATTTATTTTTCAAAGAAATATCTATATTAACATTTATTCGAAATAATTAACTATCATTTACCGATTTTATTCAGTTTAATTTTTTTTTCATTTGTTTGAAATTTAATAAAAATTTACCCACAAAACAGAAACTTGTGGTTTATTTGTGTCCATAACAGTTATTACAAATTTAAATTTTGTTTGCTGTCTGTTTCAAAAAAAAAATATTCAAAAAATTTCAATTTGACTTTTCATTTAAATAGGTTGTATATATACAAAATTATTTCAATACAAATTACAAGAACTTCACAAACACACACACATATACAAACACATTCATACAAAAAGTGTTTATAGCTTCATATGCATACATACATTTTGTATATTAAAAAAAAATACAAAAATACAATAACGGAAATAATTTCAAATAAATAAAAAAAACATTTATTTTTTAAGGATTGGTAGGTAAAATTTTGGCATTTATTTAAACTGATTATATCATTTGTTTCTTACGGATGTGTCAGTTTATTAATCAACATTTAAAAATAAATAACAAATTTCGTTTAATTTAGATGTAAGTTAAGACGACCGGTTTTTAAATGAAATATCATTTCTTTTAAGCAGAAAACAGTAAAAAAAAAAAACAATTGTATCGATTTGCTAATTTTTTAATAAATGCATATTTTTTCATATGTTGTTTTTACTTCATAATATTTTTTAATTTTTAATAATGTTTAATGCATTTTTTGCATATCTTTATTCTATATTTGTGTTTATTTTCTTAATTTTAAATTTATGGTTTTTTAATTATAAATTAAAAAAGCAATAATTTTTAACCTCGATTTGACATATACTGAAAGAAGATGCATCCTGGTGCCCATGTTCTTAGATTATTATATTGCATTTGTAAAAACTCGGCAAATTTTAAATGTATTTATTTATTTATTTATTTATTTATTAATTAATTTAGTTATTTATTTATTTATTTATTTATTTATTTATTTATTTATTTATTTATTTATTTATATATTTATTTATTTATTTAATTATTTATTTATTTATTTATTTATTTATTTATTTATTTATTTATTTATTTATTTATTCATTTATTTATTTATTTATTTATTTATTTATTTATTTATTTGTTTATTTATTTATTTATTTATTTATTTATTTATTTATTTATTTATTTATTTATTTATTAATTTATTTATTTATTTATTTATTTATTTATTAATTAATTAATTTATTTATTTATTTATTTATTTATTTATTTATTAATTAATTTAGTTATTTATTTATTTATTTATTTATTTATTTATTTATTTATTTATTTATTTATTTATATATTTATTTATTTATTTAATTATTTATTTATTTATTTATTTATTTATTTATTTATTTATTTATTTATTCATTTATTTATTTATTTATTTATTTATTTATTTATTTATTTATTTGTTTATTTATTTATTTATTTATTTATTTATTTATTTATTTATTTATTTATTTATTTATTTATTAATTTATTTATTTATTTATTTATTTATTTATTTATTTATTTATTAATTAATTAATTTATTTATTTATTTATTTATTATTATTTTTTTATATAACACATGATTTTATAGTGCTAATTTTTTTAAATTGCAAATTTTTAAATTTTTTACTGCCCATTTTCGGTTTGTTACTTCATGCACTAAAAACCACTAGTTTCACTGCCCTGATAATTACTTAACTTATTTTGTACCATTGTGCTCCGCAGCGTATACGTAATAGAGATATTTGTATGCATTATAATATTAGGTATACGACATGTAGCACATCAAATTATTCAACTTTTACTACAGAATAACCGCGGAAGACACAAAATCAATTCTTAAGTTAACGTTCCATTATAAATTACCGTCACGGTATGACATTTGTGTAATGGTTATACAATTACAATATTATTTTTTTAAAAATAATCTAAAATACACATTAAATTAATCAAAAAACAATCAAAAAGAGGACTACTGATTTTTCATTATATTCAGTACATTTTGTAGTTTATTTCCAATCATTGTTTTATAATCGACAAAAGTAGTAAAAGCAATTGAAAGTCGTTCGAAATAAACATAAATTTTTAACTGACAAAACGTAGAATAAAACAATTTTTGTGTTTTGTTTTTCAAATTGATTTTTTTTTAATTTGTATGTAATTTTACAATACACAACACAGATATATATAATTTTATTTTCTATGTATGTATCTATATTTGAAGTTTTCTTGTAATTTTTATTGAAATAATTTTGTTTATAAACAAAACAAAAATGAATTATATGAATTTGTTTTTTAGAAACAGAAAACATAAAATTTTACGTTTAACAGAAAATATCAACTCCTACTGAATGTCTGTAAATTTTTATAGTTTGTTTTTTGAATGACTGATTCAAATAGTTAAAAAATATATTTCTATGAATTTTAATTAATTCTTCATTTAAAAACACACTCTACGTATTAATTTTTAAATAAGCTACAGTCGGTAACGGAAAATATATCGTGAGTGTACACTCAATCAAGACTTTTAGCAAATCTCTGGGTCTCATAGGGAGGTGTATCCAATGTTGCCATCTGTACATATGGGTAGTATTAGTAGTAAGAATAATTATACTCTTGATGTTCTGTACATAAAAAATCAGTGTGATGTTTCTTAAGTGTCGAAAGTAATATGCAATTGCCTTGGTGTTTAAATATGTGTAGAAAGTACACGCAGAGAAAAAACATGGTTGCAACATGATCACTGCTACTATTTGTGCTTGCTGCAATCGGGTATGGTTGTCACAACCATACTATTGGTTGTCTAACCATCAACATGGTCGCTACCACCATTATTATAGTAAATATTTCACTGTTTTATGATTGCCACCTTCTATTTTATAACATGATTAGCTGTAACCATACAGTGGTAACAAAAATTCTGACTATGAAAAAAAATATGATAATTATGCAACCATAAAATGCTGGCAACAATCTATGAATAATTATACATCAAATAAAAGATGACTTTGACATTTAGAGTCCTAATACGAGTATTGTCTTTTTTTCATAAAAACCAAAATATCTTAAAAAACAATTATATATTGTTTACTAAAACTGGACAAATATCAGATGGGTAGAAAATAACTTTCATGTTGCATTAAAACATTTCATCAATTGACCGATTGAGATCCAGTTTATTATTTTTTTTTAAACTAGAAAAATTTTTTTTTTTTGAGGGTTTTTTTGAAAATTCCTTATACATGTAATATTATTTACAATAATCAATTCATTGTCAAAAAGATTCTATATAAAGATTTTATATGGATCATATTATGATAATCCAGAAATCATAATATAGTTATGGGGACCATAATGTAATAACATTTTGAGCAAACTATGATTACATGCAATCATATTATGATAAATTCAACATCATAATATGTTTATATAGAATTATAATATGGTAATTTTTGGATCATAATATAACTGTGGGGTCAATATTATGGTAAAATTATGGATATTTTAATATCATAATATGATAACCATAATATAGTACGACTATGGTTGGCACAATCATAAATCCAAAAATATGATTCTCCCAACCATGTTTTTTCTTTGCGTGTAGCTTACTCCATCTGATCTCCTTACTATTTATACTACCTACATACGACGAAGATGAAATAGAACTCCCATATATGGGAGCTTAAACATAAATTCTATATTGGAGCTTTCGGTTCGTGTTCAAAGGACGGCAATGTTGTTTATCAGTTTCAGAAGGGTGTCCAGCTCAATTGACTTATTGAAGCATTGTCATAATGTGGGTTATGTAACACTATTATATCGATATTACAATGGGAGCTGTTCTACTGAGATAAGTTAAGTTATCCCCAAAGCCCAATATTTCGTTTACAACACCCGCTTATGTAGAAAAGCACATTCGTTTGTCTTCGCTGAGAATTACAATGTAGGTAAATCCCAATTTTATTTCCACAAATACTACACCCTCTCTTCTCCTTCTTATAACCTATTTTACTAATATCAATATGCATATAAAAGAGGCATTCTCTGATTGTTTGTTCAACGCAAAAACAAGAGCTTTTGGCAACTCAATTGCATAATGGGTTTTCAACATGGAGGAGGCAACGTTTGGCCAATGGAGTTTTACCATTCCACAAAATTTATGACTCATTAAACGGTTGATAGAAGAAAACAGAGTTCAAGTCCTGGTTTGGGCGGCACAATCACCCGAGTTGAACTAAATTGAAAATCTCTTTGGAATATTAAAGAGGAATGTTTCCGCCAAATAACTTTTTTTTTGAAAATGATATAAAAAAAACTACTGAATATTTTCTCAAATTTTTTTTTTTTATTTGAAAGTACAATCTTTCCTCGGTACTCCACAAATAATAGTCCAACGGTGTCAAATCGCAGCTCCGAGGTGGCTAAACGACATCAGCTCTGCGGCTGACAATGCGATCTTCAAAAACAGGGCGCAAAACACCGAGTGTAGCTTCGGCTGTGTGGCACGTAGTCCTGTTAATAACGATCGCCATTGACTGTAACGGCCACTCCTTGCTCATTTTCGAAGAAAAATGGCCCAATTATGCCTCTGGACCAAAATCCACACCAAACAGTGACTCGTTTTGGGTGCATCGGCTTTTCATGAATGCGTGCGGGTTTTCTGTGCCAAAATGCGACAATTTTGCTTGTTTACATACCCGCCAAGATCAAAATGAGCTTCATCTAAAAGGATGACATTGAAAAGATGACATTCTGCAACATTACCATGATTTTCAAAGTAATGTCGCAATATTTCCCAGCGTTGTTCAAGCGTATACACAACCATATTCGTTCAGCGGAAGAATAAAACTAATTATCTGTCAAATCAGACATGAGCTAAGTGTTACCATTCACGAAATAAGCACTAGTTGAAGAAAAAAAACGTTAGATGGCGGACCCTATATATTGAATCCATACCTTTCATATTTACCAAAGTTATAAAAGGATATATGAAATATTAAATTGTTGCTTTTGTTTAGCACACATTTCCGCATATGGACCAGCATTATTTAAGTCTAACTTATTTTAACAGTTAGTTGAAGTCGGTATTTACTTAATGTTTTAGTTAAGAGTATTTAAATGTAAATAAATAATAAAAAATTGTTTGAGGCAAATGATCTAAGCTCGGAAAAAATTAATTACTTAATTTATTTTTATGGAGAATAATACTTTTGTTTTGCACAACAATGTATGTTGATTTTGTTGATAAGTGTATGAGAAAACATAAACAGGAAATGTCCCAAATATTTTTTTGACTCTTGCACAGTGGGGTTTACTTAAAATATTCTGGAAGGAAATCAGCCACTCTTACTGGCTGGTCAGATTTACCATGAAATTTCACATACCCATAGAAAATGTAGGGTTTTTAAATGAGTGTTAAAAAAACAAAAAAAAAACTCACAAACCCCACAAAAAAAAAAAATAAAAAATTGGATATGTAAAAAATGATACACACAGCAACAGCATTAGTAAATTGGAGTATATGTGTCGCTGTGCTTTTTTCAATTAGATGCATCTGAGGGAAGTAGACTTAATAAAAACTATTAATACTACACTCACAATATTTTTTCCTTAAAAAAAAACTAAAAATAAATATTAAATTAATCGAAAATACAATCAAAAAGAGGACTGCTGATTTTTTATCATATTTAACCCATTTTGTTATTTATGTTCAATCATTGTTTAATAATCAACAAAAGGAGTAAAAAGAATAGAAAGTCGTTTAAAATAACCATCAGATTTTTACTGACAAAAAGTTAGAAAAAAACTACTTTTGTTATTTGTTTTTAAAATTGAAAGTTCTTTTTATTTGTATGTAATTACAAAACACAACACAGCACACACAGATGTATATATTTATATTGGCTTTATGTGTTTGTATATTTGAATAATTTCTTGTAATTTTTATTAAATTAATTTTGTATATATGTATGCAAACTATGAATTTAAATTTTTAGAAACTGAAAACATAAAATTTTACATTTGACATAAAATATCAACTCCTATTGAATGTCTATAAATTTTAATAGTTTGTTTTTTGAATGAATGATTCAAATAGTTAAAAAATATATTTCTTTGAATTTCAATTGATTCTTCATTTAAAAACAAACTTAACGTATTACTTTTTACATAAACTACAGTCGGTTACGGAAAATATATTGTGAGTGTATAACTTTGTGTTCTGAAGGAAATTTTTGATCTGAAGGCAAAAGGGTCTTCATATTGTTTTTGAGCAAAAAATTACCAAATTGAGTCTCTTTTTTAATTTTCAACTTTAAAGCATTAAAAACTGATCGAGATATTGCATTAGAATTTTCTTCATAAACTATAATTACTAGTTGTTAATAGAACCAATATTTTTCAAAAGGAATCTAGCTTTGTTATTACTATTTGCCAAAACCGGGCCAGGTTATTAAAAAAATGAAAGATTTCCATCCTCCAGTGAAAATCAGAACAAAGATAATTTACATGAGTCTACATGCTTCTTGTGGGGTGTTACTAATAGATCATAAAAATTTAAAGTATTTCTTAAATCGGTTTCAAAATAAAGAATTGACAAGCTTCCAAAATTTTCCAACAGCTTCTAATGGAATTTTAATATTGACCCAATTGACCCAGCAGTTTGCACTAAAATGTTTTTTGGCCACTGTAAACTGGTTCGGTTTATTTTTTGGCATTAATTCTTAGGGAAATTTTAAATAAATTGATGCTGCATTTAAAACCTTTGAAAATAACAATGATGATTGAAATTTATTTACTAACAATTCAAGTATTTTGAAGTTTTTTTGTTTGTACTTTAAACCTTTTCATCATACAGGTAAAATTAATTCAAAGAAAAAAAGTTAAACGAGTAAACAAATCTAATAAGATACAGCAGATTGCCTAACAAGATAACGACCTGCGAAGGCAATTTCATAAAATAGGCATCATTGATTTTATTTAGAAAATAAAAGAGAGAGAGAACAAATGTAGAAAAAGTAAATAGTATGTTCCTAAAATTGTTTCCTTTTACGTTTGCAATAGACAAACCTACATCTACACACAGAAAAATAAGTTTTGGTGGTTACAACTAATAAATTTATTTAGTACAATTGTATTTAACAAAAAACAAAACAAAAAAGTTTTGTTGTATTAACCGAGCTTTTTTCGAATTCATCTATTTATTGAATCTTCACTTAAAAATAGTGAACTAACAATAAGTATTACAAAACTTAAAAGCTAAAAACTAAATTACTTAGTCCAGCCAGTGCCAGACGAAATATCATTTATTCATGTATTATCTGAAATTTTTCTAAAAGCATAGCTCCTTTGTACTAGTATGTCAATTCGGCTGTGGCTCTCCTTCTCAGACGCTAGTGGCGGCGATTTCTAAGTAGATTATGCGCTAATTCATTTGGATGAGTCTCCAGTTTACCTAAATAGCTTAGGGTAGATTTCGCGGCCTCATCTTTAACTAGAGGAACATTAAAATCTGAGGGAATATTTGAATTTCTTACATACCAGGGAGCGCCTGTTATTAATCGTAAAATGTTGTTCTGCTTTCTTTGAATTCTCTGAAAATTAGAATGGGAGTCTGTTGCCCAGAGTTGAATTCCATAACACCATATAGGTTTTATTATCGAGTTGTACAGCAATAGTTTACAATCGATGCTGAGTCTGGAGTTTCTTTCGATTAACCAATTGATTTTAATGATTTTTAAACTAAGCTTAGCTGTTAAAACCAATATATTATTTTATCATGTGATTTTAGTCGAACTTACCGAATTTTAGTTGAAAAAACTACAAAAATTTGTCTCTGTGTTTATATATCAAATTAACCCAGTCAGAAGGTATGAGTACCATTAAAGTCAGTAGAGGTGTTCAAAGATATATGAGGAATATTCAAAATAAAGTTTTAAGAGTTCATTTTATTGTAAAAATTACTGTTATGAAATTCATGGCGATTTGATAAAGGAAACTCTGTAGGGATATCGATTGGAATCTGATTAGTGTTTATGAGGCAAAAAAAAAAATTAGTTATTGAATATATTTTTTACACCAAGTGATTAACGTAATTTTTATCTTTGCTTAATTATTTTTTTGCAAAACAATATATAAATCAAAAATCAGTTAGGAGCATCCGGAAGTCTAGTTAGTAGCGTAACAATATATCAGCGCGAGGGTCATGGGTTCGATTCCTACCAGAAGCTCTGATCTGTCAATACTACAATGAGTCGCTAGCTTTCCTTGCTAGCAATCGGTTCAAATGCTGACCTCAGTCAAGACAAGTTTGTCAGATCGTGCGGGAATGACTTTATACCTTTTGTACACGGAAATTTTCTACTGTTTGAAAAGAAAAATTTGAAAAACTGACTGTCATAGGAAAAACAGAATTTTGAAAAAAATTTAGAATGGAGATTGTAAATTAATTGAAATAAGTTGAAAATTTTCGGAAAGATTTTGCAACGACTTTGTCAATTCAGTGAGTTTTCTTGAATTTTTTCTGTGCAATAAATGTCACAAAGGTTATTCCCGATTATCAACATTAATTGAAAACTTTTGTGAGCATAAAGGCGTCTAGTGAACTTTGTCGTGATTCTCCTTATATTCTGTAATCTGGATATTGTATTTAGGCCGAGGAATTTTAATTGCCACTATCAACAACATCTAGTTGTCTTCTTTATCATCAAGAATTTGTCGCTTAAAGTTGGCCCGAAAAGATTAGTTGACTAAAGCAACCACAATTGTGCGAATTTTATTTCATAATCTGCTATTAATGGTCATAACTATAAAATTTCTTAAATTGGGATTGTCTGTTCGTTGAAGAAAAAGAAAAACAATGATAAGGCCGATTTATTAAAAGGATTATTTAATCTCCTGGTCAAAAGTTTAATTTATCATATAAAATATTGGTTGTATATATTTTATTTTCTTATTAAAAATTTCGTCTTGTTTTAGAAGTTGCAAAAAAGTTATAATTTACTAAACAACTGATTAAGGTCAAGTACTTAAACCCACAGATCTTGTATACATTGCGCATAAAAATGTTATGTGAATATTAAATAGATTTACCAGTATTAAAACCTCCCTCCAGAGATGTAAATATTGTTAAGTAAAAAAAATATTTTAATTATTGTAATTTAATTGCAAACTACCCAAACAAACAAATATTTTCAACAAAACCATATAATTGTAACGTAATTTTTCATAAAAGGTTTTTATTGTTGAAAAATTTGTCTCGCTATAAGTTTTAACTTTAACTTTTATGATAACTTTAATGATAACATTTTTCATTAACGTAATTTCATTACATTTACCGTTAAATTCAAATTGGGAATTAAACCAACTTAATATCCTTTTTTTATATACTTAATTTCAAAATATGTTTTACTATTGAAAATATAATCACTTTTAATAATTACAAATTTTATACACCCAAAGGAAAAAGAGAACAGAAGGAAAATGTTTATTAGTTGTTATAAAATTGTTTGTATGGGTTTAATGTACAAAATCAACATATCTTATGGCCCGTAATTATATGAAATTAGTAACTTTTAATGTTAGATGCCTTATTGAGGTGAATCGTAGATTAGATCTTTTAAATATATTTAAAATACAATAGCATTGATGTTGCATTTATTCAGGAAACCCATTTAAGGGACATTAGCTCTTAGGGTGTTGGGTGTTTCTTCCAAGCATTAAATTTGCAAATGTATTACTTTATGTCAAAATTTTAGTTAATAATTTCTAAATATGTTTTAAAAATTGTCATTATTATTTTTGCTTGGTAATTCCTGTACTGTAATTATAAGATTAAATCTTGTTGTGCAGGATATGACATTAATAAATAAATAAATAAATAATAAAATAAATAAATAAATAAATAAATAAATAAATAAATAAATAAATAAATAAATAAATAAAAAAATAAAAAAATAAATAAATAAATAAATATATAAATAAATAAAATAAAATAAAATAAATAGATAAAATAAATAAATAAAATAATTCACCAAAAAATGTTTATTCGGCCAGAAGTTTACAATGGCCTATGTATATTGGCACGTCTTTGTAAGAATTGTGACGGCTCTTTTATTAGAGGAGGATCTTCAATAGAAAAATGGCTCTTCTTTTTTGAATCAATTTTTTTTAAGTGCAATTTTAATTGATTATATAAATCCAAATTTCAAAATTAAAAGTCTTCCCACATTTTTTAATTTTGAAAATTTTAAGTTTATAATGAAAACACCTACAACTTCGGTTTCTCTTTAAAATACAAACTCGGAGAAGTTCAAAACTGATAAAATTCAGGGAAATAGACGAATTTGTTCTGAAAAAATTATTTTGAAAAACAGAAAGTTTGTTATATCTAATAATATAAAACACCTGTTTAAAATTAAATATAATTGGCAAAGGAATTTAAAGAAAATATATCATAGGACCAGGAATCCTTTGAATCCAGACTACGATTTGTAATCAAAGCAAAGTCAGTTACTCAAGAATCGACAATGCAACCGGGCCAAATAGAGATGTCTCGCATATTGAAAACTACATTAGTGAAAAAGTTACTGGCGTTCCTTTGTGTTAAGTAATGAATTTTCAGCCCTTAATATTCAAAATTGTGATAAACTTGTCAATCTGGATGAAGTGTTGCAACATTCGAGGAATAAGAACGCAAGATTAAACGATTATTGCTGCGAGAGAAACGATCCCAAAATAACGACGTACGACCTTGACTGCACAAACTATCATACTTATTTTAGTTTAAAGAGTACCGTAGAGATTTTTTACTTTCCAGTATCTCCCCGCAAAAACATACCTTACCAAATAATAAGTTTAGTAATCTAAACTTCAATGGTTTCACGTATTACTCTTTATATTACAATTCAAACATTTTTTATATGGGATGTACCAAAAGATAAGGTGTTATGCTTACGTGCAAGCTTACGAAAAAATAAAAAATAATGGATTACGAGTATTCATATAAATAATAGGTTAATAATAAGCAATTATTGTTTATTTTTCTGTAAGAAATTTAGTAACGCATTATTTTTTAACTCCTGGTAACCAATTATTATAGAACTTTGACTATGCGACAAGGTTATGCGATGCAGTGTTGTGAATCCCAATCTCTAATATGCTTTTTTTCAAATGGAAGTATATAAGCTAACCCTGTGACGGCCAATGGTTGATTAATGTCCCATTTTTAGTTTTTGTCGTATTTGACCCATTTGGCACCGATTTTCTTAAATGCGGCTTGTATCGACAGATGATAGTTGTTGCTTTCACACAATACTAACTATTTGGATCAATATGGTCTCACAGCCAATAGGATGACCACAAATTCATAGAAAATATATATTTTTGCATAATTTTTGGAACGCATTTTCTCGAATCCTATTAGCCAACACAGGGGATCAATATTTTGCTAGGACATGGTCCATTTTCTTTAATTTTTAGAAACATCAATATATTTGGAATTGTTTAACTTCATTTTACACAGGATACTGATACAATTTGGTACATACAATGGTATCCCATGGGTCGTCAAATGTAAAAAAGAGGAAGTTTTTGCTCAGTTTTAAAAATTCAAGTAATTTTCATTTGATTTGATTTTTATAGATTTTTTCTCCTGATTCCAAATATGGTCTCCAAAATTTTCAATCTCTTTACAATTTTGAAAAATTTTATAAAAATTATATTTCGGAACTACAGTTAAAACTCGATTTTTGGCCCAAGATGTTTTAAAATTTTTGTCATGTTCGTGAACTGAATACCAAAATTAACTATATGTATAAGATCTGTTATAACACATATAGGTTAAAATAAATTAATTCGATACTTCTCTAAACTAATCTGTATGCTTTTGCCTGTTCACTTACATGATAGTTTGTTTTATTAAATATTTTTAATTCTTAAATTAATTAAATGCACATTAATAAATAAAGTTATTTAAACAATTTAGAATGACCCATTATTATTTATATTAAAATAATAAAAAAGGTAAGCCATTTCAGGTAACTTATTATTATTTAATTAAAAAAATAAAATAAGTAACATATATAGGTAATACATTATTTTTATATGCTAAATGTAAGGAGTTCTCATTATTTTTTCATTTTTTTTCTTTTTACATTTTTAGTTTTATAAAAATAATAAAAAGAAACAATTATTAAAAAAAAAAATTAGAAACGAACAAACTAAGAATATTTCTAAAATAACAAAAAAATTAAAAAAAAACCCAATTATGTAGATATTAATAATCTAAGGACAATTTCGTTACTTTCAAATGTAGGGAAACATTTTGATAGAATTTTACATGAGAAAATGGATATTAGAATTATTGAATCTTATGTTCCAGATTTGCAATTTGGATTTGAGAAAGGTCAATCCTCTACAGATGCATTGCATAACTTTCAAGATGATGTTGTTTATCATCTTCGCATTAAACATTGCACAGTAGCTGTATCTCTGGATGTTAAGTAAGCCTTACCACAATGGAATTATATTTAAAATTATTCAGGCAAGGAAATTGTTGTACCGGAGAGTAAACAATTGTGGCTCTGAATCAACAAAATTAAATTTATTAATTGACAATGGAAAAATAAAACATAATATATATATTTTAATACAATTGATGTGATCAATAACGATTGGAATATTGAAATGCACTTGGAATTGGTTTCCATACTTTAATTATCCTGTTCTGTTATAATTATTATATATAAATTTAAACAGTGTGATATTGGAATTCTTATTTTGTCAATCATTTCACGAAAAATTCAGTTTATCGTAGTTAGGAAATTCCAAATGGGCTAATTTCATCTTGTCCTCTTCATATTATTACTTCACATGTCTTTTTAATATATTTTTTGTTTGTTTTCTTTAGTTTTCATTTTTTGTTTTCTTGTGTAACTGATTGATATTGAATTCATTTTTTTTGCTATCTAATTTCATATTTATTTTTACTACGCCCCCCAATTTTCCCTGAGCATAGCCGGTTATTCAGGTAGCACTGTCTCTAAAAAAGTAGGGCCCCCGGGAGCATTACATGTTTTCTTAAGAAAAACTATGACACATAGATAAGAATCAAGCAAGTCTTAAACCAGACAGGTTTTTCATATCACTCACTTTTATATGCAAGAAAAACGCATTCCAAACCGTTTAAATCACTTTAATTTTTTTGAACACATCTAATATTCAGTCAGCCATTTCTATCATATCTACTAGATTACCCTTAAAAAAACGTGATTGCCTACAATTGAAAAAAAAGATTGAATGAAGGATATATAGATTTTTTCGTTTAATATGAAACTTATTTTTTTTTGTATTTTCCTTATTACTTAAAGATTTCTTTATTTTTATATAAATATATAAGATTTTATTTATTTTGAAGTTGTTGGTGTTGTTTGGTGTTATATGGTGTTGTTGTTGTTTTTGTTGCTGTTGATTTTTCTGTTTTATTCTTAGCTTATTGACATTTAACGATGGCATGCGAAATATGTCGTCAACGTGCTATAATTTCAAATTCTAAATGTATGCGTTTGTGTGTTCGTAATAACTATGAGTTGGAGTATGTGTGTGTTGTATAATTGTATAAAAGGAGGACATAAGATGATGTTTTAAGTTTACAGACAGACATACAAACGCCTGCATAATAGTATGTAGTGTATGAAATCTAACATACCACCATTTAAACGTAGGATGTTTGAACATTTTAGAAACATTTCAGTTAAGGGCAGTTAATGTGATAATTCTTTTAGTTTTCTTAGAACTTCTTGATTTGTGTAATATTCCTCATGGAGCTAAAGATATTTTATTTATAAAAAATTAATTATAAATATTTATTTATCACAAATATTTCGTCACCACATTTGGTGACTTTTTAAGGGGAAATTGTTTTTTTTTTTTTTTTTCCCCTGAAGAATTTACCCAATGTGGTGACGAAATATTTGGAATAAATAAATATTTATAATTAATTTTACTATATTATTCCTTCAAATCGAGTTCAAGATCCTTTTATAAAAAATAATAATAATGATTATTTATTATTTCTTTCCTTCCAATATTTCGTCACCACATTGGGTGACTTCTTCAGGGAAATTATATAATTGTTTTCCAACAATAAAAAACTTATATAGAGCAATTCCATATGAAAACGATCAAAATTGGCAAATTTTTGGACGACCCCTCTCGATTTTAAAATAAATAGTCTCAATCGATTGCCCAGCAAAAAATAATGTACCTACATATTTTTATTTTTTTTTATAGTGACTGGTTTAGTGGTGGTGTACACCACTGTCATGTGACAAAATTGAAGAATTCTTCATAAGGGACCTCATTGAAAGTTGTTTTAAAAAAAAAACTACTAAAGCCATCGCAACGAGTGATAGCTCGTTGGAAAGGTATTGAATCAGGCTTTAATTTAAAAATAAAATTTTCCTAATTTTTCTCAGAAATTTACCTTTTTTCCCATGAAAATTAAATTTTCCCATGAAAATTAAATTTTCCGATTTTCCACAGAAGCTCCTAAATTTTCCGGCTAATTTTATTTTTTTTGGATTCCTCATAATTTTTGCTTTAAGAATCAGCAATAAAAAAATGGGCCCCGACTCCTTGTTTGGACAGGAGAAGAGCATTTAAGAGACCACCTTGTTCTCTTTGTTTTTATATTTTTTATAATTGAATTATTTTTAATTATTTAACATTATTTTATTTTATTATTAAAAATACATTTTAAAAATTATTTTACAGTTAAAAATACATTTATGAAGAAAAAATCTTTCTTAGTTTTTTTTAAGAGCCCCAAGTTGAGTGTGTAGTGAATATGGTCTGCCTGCCTTCACAAGATCGGCCATAAATCCAGGGATAATAGCAGCAGTAGCATGTAATGGCACACCAAATCCGACTGAGGCTACAGGTCATAAAATGTTTTGTAAATTTTTTAAATTACCAGGTAATAAATATTTCGCCTAAAATGACACGTGCAGAAACAAGTCATAAAACACGGATTTTCCATAAATATGGCGAAATATTTATTACCTGGTAATTTAAAAAATTTACAAAACATTTTATGATCTGTGGTCGGCTTATTGGCAGTAACCAATTAAGTCCCTCTTTAAAAAACATTTTATGACCAGTAGTTCACGCAAATTTTCCTATTAAAGAAAAGCAAATATCGCATATTTTTTTTACCTATTTTTTACCAAAAAATAAATATAAATACTTCACACACTCTGAGTCAAATTTCAATTGAATACTAAACGTGAAAGTGTTAAAGTGTTTTTTTTTTGTAAAGTAAAGAGTGAAGCTGTAAAGACAATTTAAAGTAAAATTAATAAATTTTGCTGCAATCCGTTTAACAAGAGTGGACATCGTTCGAAAAAGATAAAAGTATTAAAATTAACTGGTGTTTCGAAGCGATACATGAATGAATTAAATATACAATACGGTGAAGAAGCAGAATTCATTTGCCCCAAGTGTAAAATCGATTTGTCTCAACAAGCAAATGCATTGAAACAAATGCAACCACAATCCGAGAGTGAAATGACAATTGAACAAAATGTTTCATCTGATAGTGAGGCAGACATTCCGATGGTCAATATGTCTTTGAGTCCTTTAAATGAGGCTATTACCACTTTAGGTGAAACGCCTATTAGAAAAAGAAAGTTGCGAAGTGAAAAATACAGGAAAGATAAAAAAGGCAAGGTTATGAGTGCAATCGCGACAATATTTGATGAAGGCTCTGATAACGAATGCAGTCAAGCAGATGACGTTGATGACGTTGATGACGGCAAACAAATGATTGATCAGTTGAAAAGAAAATTCAATTTAGCGACCACTTTTCCGGAGAAATATCTCATTTTATCTGTGCTGCCTCAATCATGGTCTATACGCAAGATTTCTGAACAGTTTCAAACATCTTTTTACATCGCGAGAAGAAGCAAAGAATTAGTTCGACAGAAGGGCATATTGGCGACTCCCACCAAGAAATTTGGCTGAAGGACCCTCAGCGAAGCAACGGTGAAATTGATTCAAGATTTTTACTGCAATGATGACAACAGCCGCGCCTGCCCAGGTACACGTGACTATGTTATCACACGTGAAGATGGAGAAAAAGTACACAAGCAGCGCAGATTATTATTATGTAATCTATCCGAAGCATACCATCAGTTCAAAGAGAAATACCCAGCAGAAAAAGTGGGATTTTCTAAGTTTGCCATCCTACGACCAAAAGAATGCGTGCTGGCATTAGACAGGCACGGAACGCATTCAGTCTGCGTTTGCATGTTTCATCAAAACATCAAATTAATGTTCTTTCCATGCAAGAAATCGAAAGTATTTCACGGTGAAATTGAAACATATAGGGACCTCCTGTCGAAGTCGTTGTGCGCATACCCCACGGAAAATTGTCATCTGTCCAAATGCGACAATTGTCCGAAGATTGACGAGCTAGAGCAATATTTGGCGGAAAAGTTTGAACAGCTGTTACTTCAGGAGGTGCATTTCAAACAGCGGCAGATGTTCCCTTGAGACCGTGGTAAAGCAGATTCCGGAATTCATCGAGGAATTCGGATTCAAGTTGAATGAACTGAAGGCGCACCATTTCATATCCGAGATGCAATCGAAATTTCTAAAGGAAAGTAAAGAGAAATTAGCCCAAAATTAATTCATTGTGATAAGCGACTTTGCCGAGAATTACACTTTTCTCGTTCAGGATGAAATTCAGGCTTATCACTGGGCAAACGACCAGTGCACGGTGCATCCTTTTTGCATTTATTTCAAAAACGAAGATAACGAACTACAGACCGTAAGCCTTGTTGTTGTCGCGGAGAGTTTAGCTCATAATTATGTGTCCGTTTATTTATTTCAAATGAAACTGTTTGAATTCTTAAGATCAAAATTCGATGCAATCGACAAAGTAACGTTTTTCTCAGACGGCGCGGCGCGGCTTCGCAGTACAAGAATAAAAAAATTATTACAATCTTTGCATAATTGAAGAAGAACAAAACTGCAAGGTCGAGTGGCACTTTTTTGCGACGTTCCACGGTAAGGGCAGATGCGATGCGTTAGGGGGAACCCTAAAACGCATGGCGACTAAGGCAAGTTTGCAAAGGCCATATACTGACCAGATCTTAAATGTACAACATTTGTTTTCGTGGATTCAAAGCAAGGAAATTGCCATTAACACAGTTTTATGCACTCAAAAAGAACACGATGCCATGGAGCGACGACTTCAAAACAGATATAATAATGTCAAAACTATAACTGGAACGCAAAAGTTTCATTGCTTCATACCAAATATTTCTGATATGTCAATTAATGTAAAGCGGTACTCTTCGTCTGCCGACGTGCTAAATTTAAAGTTACTTTAATTTTATAATGATGCCAAGACAATTGAAATTTTTAATAAATATTGTAATTAAGTATAAGCAGCAAAACAAGAAAGATTTTTTCTTCATAAATGTATTTTTAACTGTAAAATAATTTTTAAAATGTATTTTTAATAATAAAATAAAATAATGTTAAATAATTCAAAATAATTCAATTATAAAAAATATAAAAACAATGAGAACAAGGTGGTCTCTTAAATGCTCTTCTCCTGTCCAAACAAGGAGTCGGGGCCCATTTTTTTTATTGCTGATTCTTAAATCAAAAATTATGAGGAATCCAAAAAAAATAAAATTAGCCGGAAAATTTAGGAGCTTCTGTGGAAAATCGGAAAATTTAATTTTCATGGGAAAAAAGGTAAATTTCTGAGAAAAATTAGGAAAATTTTATTTTTCAATTAAAGCCTGATTCAATACCTTTCCAACGAACTATCACTCGTTGCGATCGCTTTAGTAGTTTTTTTTAAAACAACTTTCAATGAGGTCCCTTATGAAGAATTCTTCAATTTTGTCACATGACAGTGGTGTACACCACCACTAAACCAGTCACTATAAAAAAAAAAATATGTAGGTACATTATTTTTTGCTAGGCAATCGATTGAGACTATTTATTTTAAAATCGGAGAGGGGTCGTCCAAAAGGTGATCGCTTTCATATGGAATTGCTCTATATATAAAATTTTTAAAAAAGGCGGGAAATCATAAAAATACTTTTTGACAATATGAAAAATATTAATATCATATGAAACAAAAATATTTTAAGTTTAAAAAAGATAAGGAAACAAAAATGTTTTTACAAATATTTCAAATGAAAATATAACACAGACTATTTTTAATTTCATATATCATTTAAAATTAAAATAATTAGTTCAGTTCTTATTCACTAAATGTCTATAATTTTGGGCTATATTCGCTATATCTGTTTTATAGTTAATGCGTTGTGTAGATGGTATTTTTGTTATCTGTAACATTTCTAACATATATCTACGTTTGTAATTATTTTCTATGTTCAAAATTGTCGTATTATCAAAATCAGGATAATGATTAGAGTTGTTGCAGTGTAATGATAATGCTGTTTTTTGTGTAGGAATGGTGTTCTTGTATTTTTGATCTGATTTATGTCCTGCAATTCTGGTTTTAAGTTTATTTTTTCTTGTACCTATGTATACCTTATTACAGTTTTCACTATTATTACCATTACACGGTATTTTATAAACTAAATTTGACATTTCCGATTTATCTATTCTGTCTTTTGTGTTGCTAAATAGTCTACTTAATGTGTTATATGTTTTATGTGCTAATATATATTTCCAATTATCATAAATTTTTGATGTTTCTAACCTTTCAGATATAAGAGGAATATAAGTTAGAGATTTATAAATTTCAGGTTCAATAACGTTTCCTGTGTTAAAATTATTTCTGTTCTTACATTGCCTTATTAAATTACATGTTAGTTGAATTGGGTAATTATTATTGTTTAAAATATTTTTAATCTTTTCTATATTTTTTCCGTGAAATTCTAAGTCGCTAATATTCAATACCCTCTCAATTAGATTCTTTGCTGTATTAATTATGATTCTTCTTGGGTGTTTCGAATAATAGTTTAGAATTCTTCCAGAAGCTGTGGGTTTTTGATACCAATCTATTAATAATCTATCACCTCTTCTCTTTACCAATGTGTCTAAATAAGGAATTTTAGAATCATATTCCTTTTCAATCGTAAATTTTATATTATCATGAAACGAATTAAATGTTGATAAAATATTATCAACCGAACTCTCTGAAATAATACAAAATAAGTCATCAACATATTTTGTTATGATTTTTGGTTTTATATCCAATTTTTCAATGCAAGAATCTAATAATTTCTCCATTACAAAATCAGCTATAATTGGAGAAGCTGGAGATCCCATTGGAAGTCCTTTTTGTTGTATATATATTCTATTATTGTATTTGAAATATCTACTGTCCATTATACAGAATTTCAAAATACGTAGAAAAAGATTCTTCTCAATTTTAGTATGTTCTTCGATAACATTCCATTTTTCTTCAATATTATCTATTGGTATACTTGGTAATAAAGATACAACATCAAGTGAAATTAATCTTTCATCACTTTGTATCCTTAAATTTTTTATCCTTTCTCTAAAATGTAAAGAATCTTTTACATTATATTTAGAGTTTTGTGTCACTTTCCTTAGAATACTAGTAACATATTTACAGAGTTCATAAGATGGGGAGTTAACAAATGAGCATATTGGTCTCAAAGGAAATTGTACCTTATGAATTTAAGGTACTCCATATAATCTAGGAGCTGTAGCTACATTTGTTTTAAGTTTGTTCTTTTCCAAAGATGTAATAATATTTAATTTGAAAAGATCTTCAATTAAATTATTATTTGTTCTCTGTAATCCGGAAGTTGGATCTCTATTTGTCAATTTATATGTAGTAATATCACCCACAATATTGTCCATTCTTAATATATAATCACATTTATTCATAGCTACTGTGGTATTTCCCTTATCAGCATTTAAAATAAGTAAATCCTTATTAGTTTTCAAAAATCTTCTTGTCTTAATCACTTTATCTAACAAAAATTTTTTTGGAAGGAAAGAAGTAATAAATAATCCTTATTATTATTTTTTATAAAAGGATCTTGAACTCGATTTTAAGGAATAATATAGTATAATATTGAAGATCGAATAAAGGAAGATAAATATAATTAATTTTTTATAAATAAAAGATCTTTAGCTCGATGAGGGATATTAGACAGTTAATGTGTTAAACAATTTAAATATTTTTTGGGAAACTTTTTTTTTGTACAGGCTCTGCCTAAAGCTTTGGGTTTTGAGTGATCTTTTGCCGGATCGAAATAAATACCTGTATCAACCTAGCTAAAAATCGTGAATTTGCTTTGTTTTTGTAAATAAAGGCTGTCCCAAGAAGAACGCAATTTTTAAATCTGGCAACATTCGAAGTGTCATTGTTTGACATTTGAACAATTGTTATTGTTTGCTAGTAGAAGGTACGAGGTTAGTAAAAATGGAGCGCTACACGAATGAACAACGCATTCTCATTGTGAAATTATTTTACCAAAATGGTGAAAGTTTTGCGGCTACAGCTCGCAAATTGCGATCAATTTGGGGTCACAATAATGCTCCAAAAGAGTCAACTGTAAAGAGATTAATGGATAAATTTGCCGAAACTGGGTCTGTTAGTGATGTAAAGACAACAACGCGCCATCGACCAGGTCGATCGACCGAAAATGTCGCAGCTGTACGTGATGATGTCGCTCAAACTCCATCCACCTCAATTCGACACCGAGCTCAGCAAATTGGTGTCTCCAAATCCACTTTGCAGCGAATTTTGACGAAAGATTTGCATCTTCATGCATACAAAGTTCAATTGACTCAGGAACTGAAGCCAGCTGACCATGGACAGCGAAGGGAGTTCGTTAATTGGGTATTGGAGAGACAACATGAAAATGCTGATTTTGCCGATAAAATCATCTTCAGTGACGAGGCCCATTTTCATCTTGATGGCTTCGTCAATAGGCAGAATTGTCGCATTTGGGGTGAGAAAATCCTCGAGTGATTCACGAGAAGCAAATGCATCCTCAACGTGTCACTGTGTGGTGTGGTTTTTGGGCTGGAGGAATCATTGGACCTTTTTTTATGAAAATGAGGCAGGTCAAGCGCAAACAGTCAATGGTGTTCGGTATCGTGAAATGATAACCAGTTTTTTCTTGCCTAGAATTGAAGAAATGAATGTGGAGGGCATGTGGTTCCAACAAGACGGCGCCACATGTCATACAGCCAGAGAAACAATTCAATTGCTGCATCAGTCATTTCCCGGTCGTGTTATTTCGCGTTTTGGAGATCAGAATTGGCCGCCTAGATCGTGCGATTTAACACCATTAGATTTTTTTCTTTGGGGTTTTTTGAAGTCGATGGTTTACGCGAATAAGCCGACGACGACTCAAGCCTTAAAAGAGGAAATTGGACGCTGCATTAATGAAATACCGCAGCATTCATGCAAAACGGTCATTGAAAATTTCATTAAAAGATCGCCTGCATGCCAGCAAAGCCGCGGCGGCCATCTGCACGATATATTGTTCCATACATAACCTCATTCTGTCTACTTTACGATATAATAAAGTTTCACGATTTTTTTTTAAATATCTGTGTTTTATTTAAAATTTAAAAATTGCGTTCTTCTTGGGACACCCTTTATACAGAGGTTGAGAGCTCGCTACAAACAATATTTTATTTTACCACTTGAACTTTACACTCAGCCGACCTGCCTACGTATATATATATTTTGCAATTTTTTGATTGAGTGCTAAACGAAGGTACATTTCAAGTGTGATAAATTGACAAATACATAAAATCAAATTGCTCGTACACGCTTCAATAAAACGTAAAGTTAAAACATTAAACATGTTTAAGATTTAAAAAAAAAAATTAAATATGAAACTCACTCCCAAATTACAAACTTTTATAAAATGAAATATACGAAAACATCTTTCAACAGTAAACCAAAAAAGAAACAAATTTATAAAAAAAAAAAAACTTTTAAAAACAAATAAAAAATTAAAAACTTCAAAATAAAAAACAGTAGGCAACAGAATAAGAAGTAGGTAAAGAAAATTTCTTTTACATACATTACACATTTTACTAACTTAATTGGCAATTAGAGCGTAAGTAGTACGTTGTTTTACAGTTAAGAAACTGCTACATAATATAAATGTAAATGTTAAACTCAGCACCTAAAACACATGCCCTGCAAAACTTATTTCAGATTTGTAACGTTTTTTTGTTTTATACTCTTAATTTCATACAACACTAAATACATCTTTGTTGTTGTATTCAAAACGTTATACATTTACTTTAACAAAAATTTCTTTAAGTGTGAGAATTTTAGTGAAATTTGTACGCATAACCTAATTTCCAGCGACACGGAAAATATGAATTTTGAATCAGTAAACTTATAAAATATTTTTGTTACATTAATAAACGAATTGGAATTTTAAAAAAGAATTTTGTTAATACAGAATTGAATTGTTATACACATACGGGGAGTTTGGAGTCCTTTGGGATTTGTTAGCTTAGAGATTTTTTTTATCAAGAATCTAAATATTGTTAAATAAATTTGTATATTTTTATCTAAAATATTGGGACTTTTTACAAAAGAGGCCGCCACTAGTATATTTAATGCCGATAAAAACCTATCGTAATTGAGTGTCTTTGGCTGCTTGTATCATTTGGTTGAAACGTATAAACAACAATACTATATATTGCCTCAAACATGTCGAATTTGGTACCAAATAAAGTGTTTTTGTGGGGATTTGATCTTGATTACTTTAATATTAAGAAAAGTGTGGCCAACGGTCATCGAATCTTAGTGAAAGTTTACAGCAAGCATGCTCTATGCAAACAGTAATGTCGTCGGTGGTGTAATCGCTTGAAAAGTGTCCTAGTCAATTCTGAAAAAATTCCAATTTCAACTACTACTTGTTTCGGTCGATAACACATGGCCTGTCTCAGAAGAAGTTCACTTCATATAAACAATGCAAAAAATTGATGATTGGATTGCTGACGAGCCGTTCGTCTGAAATATGGTTATACTTTAAATATTATACATATTTTTAAAATTGCTGTGTGTAAACCTTAACAAACAGAAAAGCGCGGATGGCAAATCCAAACTAAAATAAATAATTATGTTAAATAGAAATAAAAAAATATAATTTAAAAAATATAATATAATGAAGTTTCTATATAACGAAATGATTTTCTGGTCCCATGCAAATTTATTTTAAAGAATTTCGACTTCACCCACAATATATTTTCCGTTACCGACTGTTGTTTATTTAAAAAGTAATAGGTAAAGTTTGTTTTTAAATGAAGAATCCGATTTTGGTAAAAAAACAAAAAGGAATTATATGAATTTCTATTTTGTGAAGCAGAAAACATAAAATTTTACTTTTAACAGAAAATATCAACTCCTACTAAATGTCTGTAAATTTTTATAGTTTGTTTTTTGAATGACTGATTTAAATAGTTAAAAAATATATTTCTATGAATTTCAATTGATTCTTCATTTAAAAACAAACTTTACGTATTACTTTTTAAATAAACTACAATCGGTAACGGAAAATATATTGTGACAGTATACAAAATTATTTCAATCAAAATTACAAGAAATTATTCAAATATGCATACACACAAAGCCAATAAAAATATATACATCTGCGTGTGTTGTCTTCTGTTATGTAATTACAATTTGAAATACAAACCACAAAAGTAGTTTTTTCCAACTTTTTGTCAGTAAAAATTTGATGGTTATTTTAAACGACTTTCTATTGTTTGTACTTTTGTCGATTATTAAACAATGATTGAAAATAAACAACAAAATGGGTTGAATATAATAAAAAATCAGTAGTTTGATTGTATTTTCGATTAATCTAGTATGTATTTTAAGTTGTTTTTAACGAAATAATATTGTGAGTGTATACTCAAAGTGTACAATATATTTTTTATTACCGATTGTAGTTTATTCAATAAGCATTTTTGCTGGAATTTAAGCTAAAATCAAGTGTTATTCAAGTCACGTTTTTCAATTTCAAGCCTTGATTTATACCTTAATTACACTTTAATTCAATAGCATATTCCAGCAAAATGAACACTGGAATTCAAATCCAACATTAGAGTGAATTTAATTACAGTTCAATTCAAGTTTAAACAACATAATAATAAAAACATAACCTAAAATCAAGTTAAAATAAAGCCATAAAATACGGTAATGATTGGTTTTGGTACATATTATTAAAGGGCCATTTCATGTCAAACCGCACAGAAACTTGTCATTTTCCGATTTGTCATCACCGATTTTAATGAAATTCGCCACAAATATTGTAAATGGGCAGTGTTTATCAAATCATTAATCTTTCGACCCCAAACCTTTTCGGTTTTCAAAATATGAAATCACGAAAATTGGCAAAAACGTCAAAAGTGTTTATACAAAGTCGCTCATAATTTCTAAACTATACAACCTTAAAATTTTGCCACAAATGTAGAGAGACCTTAGTTTTTAACATATATTTTTTTTTTTTAAATTTTAAAAAAGTTGGATTTTTAGATACAAAAAAAATTTGGGACGTCATTTTAAAGGTAATGTTTTCAGCTTTAAAATGGTAGCAACAGAAGTTATGAGCGACTTTGTATGGACACTTTTTTGATATTTTGACGTTTTTTCCAATTTTCGTGACGTCATATTTCGAAACCCGAAAGGGTTTGAGGTCGAAAGGTTTATGATTTGATAAAAATTACCCACTTTCAATATTTGTGGCGAATTTCATTAAAATCGGAGATGTAAAATACGAATGCTGTGCGGTTTGAGCTGAAATTGCCCTAACTCTTAACATAACATACATACATTTTTATAGTTTTAGTTTTATAATCTAATTCTTTTTTTATTTTGAAGCGTTGAAATTTGTAGAATCTTCCTAAAATAAGAAAAAACATTATGTAATGATTAAATGTGGCTTCCCTTCTCTCTAAAATCCATGGAAGAAATTAAGATTTTGTAAAAATCTTCACAGGAAAATTTGAACAAATGTTTAAATTTTATTTCAAAATATTGACAATAAACGAAAAAAATTAAAAAATTATTTTTATTTGTATGAACTTAACACTTAAAATAAATCACAATACAAGCAATATTTAAAGCACTAGAGTTTGTTTTTAAATGAAGAATCCATTGAAATTCATAAAAATATATTCATTACTATTTTAATCAAAAAACAAGCTTAAAAAATTAACAAAAATTCAGTAGGAGTTGATATTTTCTGTTAAATGTAAAACTTTATGTTTTCAGTTTCGAAGAATAGAAATTCATATAATTGCATTTTGTTTTATTACCAAAATAGTTTGTTTATATACAATACTGTTTTAATAAAAATTACAAGAAATTATTCAAATATAGATACACACATATAAAATTAAGATATATACATCTGTGTGTGCTGTGTTCTGTAAGACTACATGCAAATTAAAAAATTTTCAATTTGAAATACAAACCGCAAAAATCGTTTTTTTTTTCTACGTTTTGTCAGTTAAAAATTGATGGTTATTTTAAACGCCTTTCGATTGCTTTTACTACTTTTTTAATTATAAAACAATGATTAAGACCAAATAACAAAATGGGCTGAATATTTTAAAAAAATCAGTAGTCCTCTTTTTGATTGTATTTTTAATTAATTTAATATGTATTATTGTGAAAGTAGATTTTTATTAGCAGAAATATTTAGTGTCTAGTAGTCAATCGAAAAACCGATTTTCATTTCATTTGTTCGAAATGATTTACTATCATTTACCGATTATTTTCAGTTGCATTTATTTTTTCATTTGGTTGAAATTTTATTAAAATTTAGCCACAAAACGGAAACATGTGGTTTGTTTGTGTTCGCTATAGTTATAAGAAATTTAAGATTTAAATATTTAAAAAATTCCAATTAGTTTTTGATTTAAGTTGTTTGGTTTAATACAAAATTATTTCAATGCAAATAACAAGAACTTTGTAAACACATATACATACACTCACAATATTATTTCATTAAAAACAACTACTGATTTTCCAGTATAATCAACCTATTTTGTTGTTTATTTTTAATCATTGTTTAATAACACTGTCCAACAGCATTTTTGGAACAGAATAGCGACCCTATAATTCTAAAAGGGTATGTTGAGTAGATCATTTTTGTAGAACAAACTTATGGTCCAGCACGTCTGAGTATTTTTTTACAGTGGGTCAAAGTTTTCATTTTTCGGTCGAATGGAGCATATACTATATGAAAAAAATGCTATAAGTTAATGTCTGAGAGAATTCTTATGGTCAGATTTGTATTGTGGAATTGTCTGAGGATTATTTTTGTGGAAGATCTTAACCCTCTAACTGGTCTCTTTATGGGTCAATTTGACCCTTTTTTCGAGAATCAAAAAATATCCTTTAAAAAAGGACACTTAAGGATTAAAATATTATACGAAAATGTTTGCCGGTAAATTTCAGTGGGGGTCACCAAAGACACCATTGTTGTAAATAAAGCTCTTTACGATTAATTGGCAAAATTACACGAAATTTCTATAAAAAAAATTATAATTTTGTTTTAATAGTGGCTTATTATAGTATGTACGTATTTATTTTTTTGCTTCAAGACTTTCCAGATCGGCGTGTCTTTTTCTTCGAAATGTAACTTTTACATCGGCTTTTATCAAATTCCTGTTTTTCAAGCTGGAACATAATATTTCAGCATTCTCTTTTGTTAGTCCTAAATCTCTTATAAGATATTCAAAATAAGCTTGGTCTATCAAATTAGGACATATGTTTAAACCATCAAGAGGCAAGTAACTTATATCTGATATGTTTTCAACCGCCGCTGTTATTTCTGTATTGGCGACTGTCATATTGGACGAAAATGTATGTGTAGGCGGTTGAGGCACCGGAACACCTTCACAGCGCACTTCTGGTAAAATGACATTATTTGTTGCTTCGTATGTCATTATCTCGTAGTGCCTTTGGCTTCTACCAAATTTGTAATTTACGCAGAAATAGCATGTATATGATTTGTGATCTTCAGGTTCAATCCATGTAATAGGCGCAGAAAATGGCAGCGCCTTAGTACCGCCTTTGTACTAGGTCAAAAGACCACTTTCGCAAGTAGTACATACGGTTTTTGGTATCCAAGCTTCAGATAAAAATCGTATTCCAAAGAAAAGAAAATATGGTTCTTCAATTGTAGAGAATATCTTTCTTCTGCTTTGATGGTGCGTAAAATGTCCACAAATAAAACAAAACCAATCTCTTTATTTGCAAACAGAATCCGCCATGCTTATTTAAGCTTTAATTTTTCTTTTTTTATATTAATTTTAGTAAAAATCACACCCGATATGTACTGCTTAGTAGCTCAATTATGCTTGAATTTTTTCTTATATTTTTTATTATTAATTTTAATAAATATTGCACCCGATTTGTAAGTCACAGCTGACTAGACGCGAGAAAACTCAGTGTTTGGCCCGGCCGAACTTGACCCCGTTTTTACCAGTTAGAGGGTTAAGATCTTCCACAAAAATAATCCTCATACAATTCCACAATACAACTCTGACCATAAGAATTCTCTCAGACATTTACTTACAGAATTTTTTTCATATAGTATAATGCTCCCTTCGACCGAAAAATGAAAACTTTGACCCACTGTAAAAAAATACTCAGACGTGCTGGACCATAAGTTTGTTCTACAAAAATGATTTACTCAACATACCCTTTCAGAATTATGGGGTCGTTATTCTGTTCCAATCGAAAAGTCTTAATTTGTTGGACAGTGTAATCGACAAAAGTAAAAAGAATAGAAAGTCTTTTAAAATAATTATCAAATTTTTACTGACAAAAAGTTTGAAAAAACTACTTTTGTGGTTTGTTTTTCAAATTGAAAGTTTTTTTATTTGTATGTAATTACAAAACAGAACACAACACATGCAGGTGTATATATTTCTATTGGCTTTGTGTGTAAGTATAATTGAATCATTTCTTGTAATTTTTATTGAAATAATTTTGTATATATACAAACTATTTTGTTAAAAAAAAAACAAAAAGGAATTATATGAATTTTTATTTCTTGAAGCAAAAAACATAAAATTTTACATTTAACTGAAAATTTCAACCCCTACTGAATGTCTGTAAATTTTTATAGTTTGTTTTTTTAATGACTGATTCAAATAGTTAAAAAATATATTTCTATGAATTTCAATTGATTCTTCATTTAAAAACAAACTTTACGTATTACTTTTTAAATAAACTACATTCGGTTACGGAAAATATATTGTGAGTGCACACATAATCACATTGTGTCATGTATACATTTTGTAGATTAAGAAATAAACAAAAATACAAAAACGAAAATAATTTTAAAACTGAGGATATCAGTTACTTTTTACAGAATTGGTTGGTAAAATTTCAACATTTATTTTAACTGATTAATGATTTGTTTCTTACGGATGTGTCAGCTGTTTAAGCAACATTTAAAAATTAATTGCAAAAACCATTTGATTTAAATCGTAATCAAGTAGATGGTATTTTCTGTTTTTTTAACTTACAAACTATTTTAATTGTATGTTTCTAATGCAACGTATTCTCCCTTTTATTCCATATAATACCGATATGGAACATTGTTTTATTCTTTAAATAAAAAAAATATATATTGTAACTTATAATTATTCGTTTTACCTATCAGGAGTCTGCGTTAACAAATGCTTTTTTAATCAACCAATTTTTTTATTGCAAAACATTTCATTATCATTTTGTTCCCTTACATTAGTTTAACTAATATTAATTAAATTGCAATTGTAATGATATATTCGCAAAAATGCACTTAATGGAAGTACATAATAGGGACGAAAGCGTGAGTATTGTTTGACTTACTTTCAGAAACATAAAAAAAATAATCAGGTAAGACTCACACACCAGCATTTTAGCTTAGTCAAACTCAAGCACAAATCCCTTGAGTTGAGTAATTTTTAATCACAAGCACACTTGAATAACCTTAATCATGAATATTTAGTGTAAAACTTGTTCAAAAATACTAAGTATGCACATTTAGGGGAAAAAAGAATCTAGCAATACAATTTTTAATTGGCCCCCTTGATCCTAAAATAAATGGGAAGATTTACACAAAACGAGACTCTTAAAGATCAAAAGTTATTTATGTACTAAAAGCTCTTATAACGGATTATATAAAAAAATAAGAACATTTAAATTCTGATAAATATCCAAGAATTATTTAATTTTATTAGAAAACAAATAAGAACAATTTTGTATCACCCTTTGATTTTTTTTTTGGTTTCATAAGTTCCAGTATATCTACATTCAAATCACCCTATTGGTTTTTAAATCGGTAAAAATAAAATGTATTTTGTCGCCCATTTCAAAATATTTACCACAGTGCTAAAATTTTTTTTTTAACTCCTCCAAGTTGCAGACTTCAAGTACCTACAGAGGAAGAATTTTGGAAAAACAAATCGAAAGATCAGTCTAAGTCAAGTCTTTCAAAATACGAATTGTGTCGCTTGCAGTTTGGCAAGTGGCCCGTCCTGTTTACACCTCAAAGTCCAGATCATCAATTTCTGGTAAGAAAAGTCTGCATGGCTCTATAGCGCTTGGATCCTTAGAAAAATAAAGCCCAATCATATTTTCGGACGTAATTGTATATCTTACTATGACTTTTGAGCCCCCGGTAGGCTAGTTGGTAGCGTGCTAGCTTATCAGTGCGGGGGTCGTGGGTTCAATTCCCACCAGAGGCTCTGGTCTGTTTTCGCTACAACGAGCCGAAGGCCTTCGTTGCTAGTGCTCGGTTAGGGAATTAAGATATAATTTGTAATTATATGTTTAATTAAGTAAATAAATAAATAAATAAATACTATGACTTTAACCCATTAGTGCGCAGAGCCCCTTATAAGGAACGCTCGAATTTTCTACTAAGGCACTTTTAAAAAATGTATTTTATTTATTTATTTAATTATTTATTTATTAATCATATAATTACAAATTATATGTTAATACCCTAACCGAGCACTAGCAACAAAGGCCTTCGGCTCGTTGTAGCGAAAACAGACCAGAGCCTCTGGTGGGAATTGAACCCACGGCCCCCGCACTGATAAGCTAGCACGCTACCAACTAGCCTACCGGGGCGCTCTTAAAAAATTTAAATTTTTAAATAACAAGAAGACTATGCCGTTACTGACATTCCAACGAAGCATGTTTTATTTAATTTCTTTCAACTTCTGTGATTTGTGTTCTGTGTTTTATGCAAAGTATGGAAACCCAAATTGTGAAAAAAAAACAAAACTCTCGATTTGGATAAGAAAAATTGGAATATATTACATATTATGTGAATATTTGTTAATTTGTGTGTGTTGTTATTTGTAAATAAGTGCAATGATTCAATTGATATAAAAAATTATGACAAAATGGTATACCACGTGCATATAGTGTCATTGAATGCAACGTCCCCTAAAATGGACAGTGCGTCCGTAGTACAATTGTGATACGATGATTGAGTAATTTTTTTTTATTTTATTTCATAAATAGACTTACAGGCTCTGAAATATTTAATGAACTGGATGCCCTGGACGACAATTATATTATTAGATGGAGCCCATACTAATCAAGATACCAATGAAAGCGATGATGAGCATAATCTTATCATCTCGGTCCAAAATTATTTACAGAATGTTAAGTAATACAAGGAGATAGTGAATGGAATGACAGTTATGATGAACCCCTTGAGAAATTAATATTATCGAAATTGCAACAAATTTGTATGTCAATGAAACAGGATCGTGCAAACGATTTACTAAAGGTGTTTAATCTATATAATATGGGAATGGGAGGCGTTGATAAGATGAATCAATTATGTGCAGCCTTTCGCTCACGAAACAGACCAAGGAAATATTGGTGGCCAATATTTGAATATCTCCTTGATGCTTTAGTTGTTAATACATGATCCGACATGTGTCTTTTCTTATTTTTCGCCGAAATCTTGCTACACCCTATTCTTAAACGTATGATACCCATACGTCACTAACAAAGTGACGATAGATACACGATATGATGGCAGAACCACCTTATTGAATATTCTAAAACTGATAAGCTATGTGGACATTGCGGTTAAAAACAAACTGTATTTGCCACAAATGTGAAAAAGGTCTTCACTCTTAAGATTGCTTATAAAGGATTGCTTATGAAGTCCATAACTCCAAAACTATATATTTTTTTGGAATAAAATGTTTTTAAAACAAATTAATCAGATCATTTACATTAATAATTAGTGAAAATTATTTAAGGAAAGTGGTCAGGGAACTTCGCCCACTAATGGGTTCAGAGCATGTTATAATGCATCATGGATTATGAGTGTATTTTGTATCCCCCAGGGCAGTGAATTTTGCTTATTGACGTGTCCGCTGATATAAAAATGAGCCATATCTTAGTGTTATTACTACTGAGGAATAAATCCGCACAAACATTTTCACAATATCCAATTTTGCACCTGTCTACTTCACGAATGTCGAAATCAAACTGCCATCAGATGCCATTTACAAAAATTACTGCACTTTCCAATATGGTGATATTTATTGTCCCACCTTATATTAAAAAATACAAAAAAAAAAAAACCGATAATGTTGTACTTCATTATCTATTTAATATATATATAAAATAAATATTTAACGAAATTTTTTATTGCACATAAGGAAATTTCAGCAAATTTAGATAATGAAACAAAACAAAATTTCATTAATATTAATTTAATGCTTCGTAAATTTTTATTCAATTTTTTGTTTTATTTAATATATATTTAATAACTTTTCTTACAAAATTTTATAAATACTTTATTTATTCGATTTCCAAACAGACGTCATTGATATTTCGAAAGAAAAAAATTTTATAATGTACGCGTATGAGTAATTAATACTATGTGTAACCATATTACGTATACGCATACAAATCAATGCACTCTGCCCGAATATAATACGGTTTTATAGTATTGAGCTACAGTTTTCATACAAAGTTGTTTTTCTACTATATAGTATTTTAGTGAAACATATTAATTGCCTGACACAGGGGAAGGGTGTGTATGAAAAAATAATTTAAATATTTTAAAGCATAGTTTCATGCATTAAATATATATCTATATACACTTACAAAGTAATTATCATCAACATGTGATTGAAATTCCTAAATTAAACCATATATTAAAACCAATTAAATCAACAACAGCAAAAAATATATGGAAAATAAAATCAAGAATATGTATTTTGCAACATGAAATATACAAATTGAGACAAGTAATATATTTTTTCAGTTCTATAGGACTATAAATATGTACACAGAGAAAACAGATACATCGTGACAACCGAATTTCTTGTTAAATAAATATTTTGGTTGCAGCAACCGAATAATTTAGTTGACTGATCCAAATGTTTTCCTAGTACAGTTGAAATATTTGGTTTCAACCGAAATTCTATTACATTAACCGAATTTAGGTTGCGACAAACAATTACGGGTATATTCGTGGCTGCAACCAAATCATTTGGTTGGCAAGAAATTTGGTTGTTACAATGAATTTGTATTCTTTACGTATTACCCGTTTCATGCACATATTCAAAAAATATATACATTTTTATATAAACGGATGTAGAAAAAAAAATACCACCAACAGTAAAATTACTAACAACAGTAAGGTGTGTCCTTCAACTCTATAAAATATATAAAATCAAGGTAATAACATATGAAGTATAAATGTAAATAAAATTGAAAACAAACTATCAAAGAAAAAAATTTTAATTTTGTAAAGAATTAAACATGAAATTATTATAATTTCATGTATTTTATATAAATTATTGTAAAAACTTTTAAGCATTTAGTTTTGATAATTGTTGAACTCTTTTTAAATTTTCATAAAACATAAATAATAAATAAACTAAATTAAATATCTGTATACATTTTGCGTAAACTAAACAAACAAACTTTTAACAAAATTTTAAAATTGAATTTGTATGTAAAATGAATATTTATGTATTTAATTGCAACCGTTTCATGACATTATTGTTGGTAGATGCTACTTTTTCTGTTTTGGCATATTTAAATAAATTTCAAAGCGAAACTAACATAAAATTGCTTGTAACGTTGTAGAAATATTGAAGGCTGTATATTGTCGAAAAAAGGCAACTGGTTGCAAAAGTTTTATAAAGACAAGTTATGGACAATTATTTACCTTAAACCCCTATTAAATTATTAAAAGCAAATTAAAAATATTTTGCGAAAAGTATCTTAAAAATTAAAACTGAGCAAAGATTTTTCTTTTTTGTTATAGCGGAGCAACACTCAGGAAAATCCTCCAACTAATTAACATGTTGCTTTATTTGGAAAGGGATAGAGAAGAGATGAAAGGTGGCGAAAAATGAAGATGATAAACCTTAGAAAAATTGTTAGCCGCCATCCAATGGAGAGTTAAGGAAATTGTTGAAGGGCTATAACCCTTTTATGTTATTTTACTTCGGTGGGGTTAAGTGCTATGGAAACATCGAAGTCAAATTATTTCAGCGCTTACGAAAGTGTGTGAGTAGATATGGGAGGACAATTCTAATAATTTCATAAATAAATGTTTTTTTTTAAGAACACTTGCTTTGAAT
The DNA here is from genome assembly GCA_949748255.1 of Eustalomyia histrio. Taxonomy (NCBI): domain Eukaryota; kingdom Metazoa; phylum Arthropoda; class Insecta; order Diptera; family Anthomyiidae; genus Eustalomyia; species Eustalomyia histrio. The sequence continues at coordinate 90,361,746 of OX456525.1, read as the reverse complement.
GAAGTCAGCCAGTCGCTAGCTCGGGAAAAAGGGGGAGTATTTGAGGTAAAGGGGTAGTCCGATGGTAAGAAAAATTTGAGCCTTCAACAAGCTGGTTTTTCATGCACATCGGTTGGTTATGAGGAGTATCTTCTCTTCCCAATCTTCTTTTTCAACACAATATAACCCAAATTACTGGAAAAATATGCAAAATTGTTTGTTAAAATATACATTTATAATATTTATAGGAAAAAATGCTTTAAAAAAATATCATTAATTTTATTTAACTTTGTTCTCCTGTTAACGATAAAGATTCCGTATCTTTATAAACTTCCTAGCCCTAGTTAATAATTTTGGTACCTTATATATTTATACCCTTCACCACAGGTGGAAGGGTATATATAAGTTTGTCATTCCGTTTGTAATTTCTACAATATTGACCCTATAAAGTATATATATTATATATACTATAAAGTATATATATTCTGGGTATATATATTCTGGGTCCTTATGAAGAGCGAAGTTGATTTAACGATGTCCGTCTGTCTGTTGAAATGGGTTTTCCGAAGAACCCAGACATGATGAGGACTTGATTGTTTTTTATTTCTGTTACATGTGATCCATTTATGTTTGCTATTAAAAATCATACAGATCGGTTAATAAATGGCTGAGATATTAGCAAAAAAGCAGGACTACCTCTAATTTTATCGGTAAAATCACTTTGTTTAATATGTATGTAGAATTTTACGCATAACAAACACATCCATGTGTTAAAATTCTTTTCTTTCATCTCCACCTTTTATACACAAACAACACACATACAAAGATTTGTCATTTAAATAAAAACTAAACAAATCTGTAATGAACGAAGACTTTTATATATGTACCTCTATTGACGATGATTTTGCGTGAGCTTTAATAGCTCAGTTGTCTAGACGCTATGTCACAAATACTTTTTTTCTCTAAGGCCGCGGGTTCAAGGTTCGAATCCCGGTCAATTCACTTTTTTTTTTGTACATTTTTTTTTTATTATTTTCTTAAGACTTTTTTTTTTTTTTGTTTATTTTTGGTTTTTTTTTAACATTTAATAATTAATTTATATAAAATTTTATATTAATAATTAAATAATCCATAAATAGGCTAAAAACATCAACATTTTTATAAAAACCCTCTGATACAAACAAAATACAAACGGTTTTATTTCTATTTTTTGCTCCGATTTAAATGAATTTATAAAAAGATTTTTAAACCATTTTATTTCTCATATATTAAAAAAATTTTATGCATAATTTCCCTTTGAGTGCAACTATTTTAGGTCATAACTTAGAATAATTTATAAAACAAAAAATTATAAACTATTTTCCTTCAAATTTTTAAAATTAAGCTAAAGAAATTAAAAATATTTTGTAATAAAAAAGCGAAATAAAATCCCAAATGCAAATTTGCCAGCTAAATCAAACGTTTTTGTAGAAATAAAACACATGCAGTTCTAGTGATTTCTTTTAACGATTTGTTGAAATTCTTTTCTTTCACCTCTTCACCTTTTATACACAAACAACAAACACTATTCTAGATAGATACGTCTTATATAGCAAAAGATCGAAAATCTTTAGTATAACATATTTGCTGAAAAAACTCGGAAATATCGGTTCAGATACAAAAAAGTTATGCCCAAAACATAAATTTTTTTTAATACCTATTTTCTGGAACCATAAAACTTCCCGAGTCCAAGTTTTATCACCAAACTAAATGGTTAATTTCCTCTTAAAGGCGTCCGTATATAAATCTGTCCATTCCATATATGTCCATATATAAACTTCAGTTTTTTCCCAACCATGGTGAATGGTATATAAGATTCGGCAGAGCCGAATTTAGCCGCTCTTACTTGTTTTTTTTTTTAATATAGTGTGCTTAAAAATAAAAAAAAAAATATATATAATGTTAAAATTATATTTTTATATGATAATATTATTCTCTCCTAATTTATGTAAAAAAAAACAATAATAGTAATCTGTGATAATCTGTTTTATTCATAGTGCTCTCTATTAAACTGGCCGAAGTTTTGCAGCTTTAACCAGGCTAATCGGCCCAAAAAATACAAATATATTGAAATTTGCTGGTAAGGTTATGGCAACGGTTTTCGGGATATCCATGCACTGATTACTTGGAAAAGGGAAAAACAAAAAATGTAGAATATTGTATATTATTACTTGGCAGATTCGATGGTAAACATACACGAGATGGGGTTTAAAGTGGATGCGGAAATCCACTTTCTTCTCCCCGATTTGACACCTATTTTCAAAGTTTACGAAATGGCTTGGGGGAATATTATTAAGTCACATGAGAAGGTCATATCTTTAACAGAAGACAATTATATGTATTTTCGAAATCTTATTTTGCGGAGGGTTTAAAAAGTTAGAGAATCGCTAAAAGGAGACAAAAAAAGTGGTTTTCTATGTTTATTGTAAAGACTATTTTTTGCCCTAGCATTAGGTTTATTTTTTATACTTTTAATCGAGACGATTGTAAGCTATAATCAAAGCAAATAAAAAGCAAAGGAAATATTAAATTCTTAAGAATTCTTTTAAACTTTTTTTTATTATATATTTTAAATTTTATCAGGCTCATAATTCATAATTTAATGTTACTAACGAATAGTAAACAGTATTTTTTATTTATTTATTTTTTTTTATAAAAAACATGTATTTTTTGTTTTTGTTATTGTTTTTTTTTTTTTTATAAATGAGAAAAAAGAAATTATGTATATCTTCGTAACGTATATCTGTTATCTTAGTAACGTAAAAGGTTAAATTAAATGATAACCTAATTAATAAAATTACGTTGAAAACATTAAATGCTAATATGTACATTTTCTTTTGATGATCACACTATACACTCAGAAAAAAAGTTAGTAGAAAAATTTTGTAAACGGTTTTCAATCCCACTCTACTATATTTGTACTTATTTTTAGTAAAAAATTATTATTTTGCAAATCTTTCTGCTATTTATATTTTACAAATTACAGAATTTTTACAGAATATTTACAAATTTTTGTTGCTAATTTCAGAAATTATTTTACAAATTTTTAAAAACCGATTTGCTAAAATTTGCAAAAAATATTACTAATTTTAAAAAATTGGTTATTGAAGGAAATGTTATTTCTAATTAAAACTTACACCTATAACCTTAAATTTCCTTAAAATGTTACATATATTAAACAAGGGATCGGAAGCGAAGATACCGACTGATGTCTAAAAAGAGGACATCTACTTAAAATAGCACTAAAAAGGTTTTTTAGTTCTAAAAATACGCCCTAAAAACAATTTAAATTTAACCTTAAAAGTAAAAAAAAATTGACCAAAATATTTTTCAAAGCAGAAATTACCAAATTAAAACGATTAATTCGTTTTTTAAAAAATATATTCAAAATTTTTGATGCTCGAGAATAAAAATAAATTCAAAGCTTTTTACTAATATTAAAAAAATTTAGTAATTTTTTTTTGCTGATTTTAGCAAACAGATTTTAAATTCCACTTTACAAAAAGTATTCTAAAATTTAGTACCGGCTACTAATTTTTCTACTAATTTCATTGTACTACACGTCAGCAGACATGAGTTGCTTAGATTAGCAAAAAATACCGCTGGGCTAAAATTAGCAAAATTTCCCGTAATAACAGCAAAATTTTCAGTTGCCATTACAGACTTTTTTTGGTGAGTGTATGTTTAATAAAGGGTGTCCCAAGAAGAACGCAATTTTTAAATCTGGCAACATTCGAAGTGTCATTGTTTGACATTTGAACAATTGTTATTGTTTGCTAGTGGAAGGTACGAGGTTAGTAAAAATGGAGCGCTACACGAATGAACAACGCATTCTCATTGTGAAATTGTTTTACCAAAATGGTGAAAGTTTTGCGGCTACAGTTCGCAAATTGCGATCAATTTTGGATCACAATAATGCTCCAAAAGAGTCAACTGTAAAGAGATTAATGGATAAATTTGCCGAAACTGGGTCTGTTAGTGATGTAAAGACAACAACGCGCCATCGACCAGGTCGATCGACCGAAAATGTCGCAGCTGTACGTGATGATGTCGCTCAAACTCCATCCACCTCAATTCGACACCGAGCTCAGCAAATTGGTGTCTCCAAATCCACTTTGCAGCGAATTTTGACGAAAGATTTGCATCTTCATGCATACAAAGTTCAATTGACTCAGGAACTGAAGCCAGCTGACCATGGACAGCGAAGGGAGTTCGTTAATTGGGTATTGGAGAGACAACATGAAAATGCTGATTTTGCCGATAAAATCATCTTCAGTGACGAGGCCCATTTTCATCTTGATGGCTACGTCAATAGGCAGAATTGTCGCATTTGGGGTGAGGAAAATCCTCGAGTGATTCACGAGAAGCAAATGCATCCTCAACGTGTCACTTTGTGGTGTGGTTTTTGGGCTGGAGGAATCATTGGACCTTTTTTTTATGAAAATGAGGCAGGTCAAGCGCAAACAGTCAATGGTGTTCGGTATCGTGAAATGATAACCAGTTTTTTCTTGCCTAGAATTGAAGAAATGAATGTGGAGGGCATGTGGTTCCAACAAGACGGCGCCACATGTCATACAGCCAGAGAAACAATTTAATTACTGCATCAGTCATTTCCCGGTCGTGTTATTTCGCGTTTTGGAGATCAGAATTGGCCGCCTAGATCGTGCGATTTAACACCATTAGATTTTTTTCTTTGGGGTTTTTTGAAGTCGATGGTTTACGCGAATAAGCCGACGACGACTCAAGCCTTAAAAGAGGAAATTGGACGCTGCATTAATGAAATACCGCAGCATTCATGCAAAACGGTCATTGAAAATTTCATTAAAAGATCGCGTGCATGCCAGCAAAGCCGCGGCGGCCATCTGCACGATATATTGTTCCATACATAACCTCATTCTGTCTACTTTACGACGATTTTTTTTAAAATATCTGTGTTTTATTTAAAATTTAAAAATTGCGGTTTTCTTGGGACACCCTTTACATACAAATCTAAAGACTCAACCATAATTTTCTTATGTGCTTTCATTTGTGTTTTTCTTTTTAATATGAGACGAAATTTTAGAAATACTAATATTAAATTTTAATAAGTTCTGAATTTTCGTTTCATATCTAGCCCAACCCTCAAATGCCCAAGACTGCCAAAATGTGATTGACAGATATTAAGTAGTTATTTGGCTAAAATTGTAGAATGCTTTTGTAAAAGAAATTTCTTGATATCAACCAACGATTTTCAAGCGAGAAAAATGTTGAAGTTAATAATTTCGCAATTTTTTACACGAGGAGATTAGACGATAAACAAAAGTCTAAGCATAGAATATTTGTGTGACTGGTCACTTCTGAATAGAATACAATTACAAAGAAGCTGAATAGGAACAACCTGAGAATTAATTACATTTGCATTTAAGGCCTTGCTTGGGTGAGATCGTTAAGCATTTGTTGTGCTTTAGCATAGTTACATTGGTATTGCAGGACAACAAGTTCGATTCCTGCAGCCGACGGGTTGTTGAAAAATTCTCTTATAGAGACAATCTGACAATTATGATACAAAACAATAAATTCATTTTAATGGAAAATCACTGATGACTTACATCAAATAAAAATAGGCAGAAATTAGCTAGACTGATTTAAAATTAATAATGTTTACAATTTTTAGAGAAAAATGTTTATTTTTCTTCTTGGCCGCAAAACTCTTACTAAAAATTGATAATGCAAAAAAAAAAAAAAGAAAACACTAAACTTAAAAAATAATTAAAAATATTTAAAACAAAAATATGTTTACCCCCTGAATTAAATTAAAGATAATAACAAAGGAAGTTAATAATCATTATTTTTGATGCAGGCCTCACAGAACACCATCAGGACACGTTTTATGTAAATCCTTCTAACTCAAGAACCAGTCAACTGATTTTTTTTTCTTAAATTAAGCACAACTAATACTATCAGACTAAGTAGAAAGCAATTTTGGTAAACATTTTATAATGTTTAGTGTTAATTTCGGTAAATATCGCAACTTTCAAAAAGCGAAAATCCCTGTAAGCACTATGTTAATAAAAATCTGGACCATTTGGTCACTGGATTTCTTGCTACGAGGTCGGATCAATAAGTCCGTGAATTATGTCCAGGTTTTTGTATAAAAAGCCATTTTATTTTTTAGCATAATCTCCTTTGAGCTCTATACAATTTGTCCAACTCTTGTCATTTCCAAAAAATAAAATTTGTCGAGGGCATCAAAATAATTATTTGTTTGTGAGATGATTCCATCGATGGAATCAAAATCGCTTCAGGTTTGGAAAAAAGAAATAGTCATTCGGGGATAAATACATAGAATAGCTTAAATCATGGATTTTTACCATTGAAACTCCCATTTTCCATTTTATCCTCAATCATCAAATCAAAACGCGTAGTAGTCTGCTATCAATGGCTGTCAAATGCAAACTAATTGACGAAGCTTGTTCAAATTTTGACAGTCACGGACGTATTGACCTGCCCTCGTACAACACCCAAATAAAGTGATAAATAAGTTTCAAACAAAAATCTAAGTATCCACTAAAATCTGGTTCTTATATATCAATATTTAGATGTGTTACCATCGGAATGACAAACTGGCATGTGTATATCGAGGGTATAATGAGTGTATCAAAAGTTTTGTTTTCTCGAGTACTTTAAATCTATAAAAATGTGTACAAATAAAACTACATTTCATGTATTTCAGACATATTTTAGTACAAAAATGTTGTAATTTTTCACACAAAACATAAGATTGCACACCTAAAAAATAACGTATCTATTAAATTTTTATCTGCTATGACATATTGAAATTCCATTAAGATCTGCGTGTTATACCACTATGAAGTGTCCTTGTTATGTGTCGATATGGTAGGTTTCTTGGATGTTTGTTGTGTTGAGTGCATGATGGTTTTTTATTACTTTTTTTTTTTTTATTCTGTCTGTTGGTCTTCGATATAGCTGATATGTTGTTATTGTCTTCAATGTCGCCGGTATAATAAATTATTAAAAATTTTAACGCAGGCGTTTCATGAACACAAAGAGTAAATTTAAGAGATGAAAAAAGGATTAATAAAAGAGATAAAGTTAGTTGTGCATATTAGAGCATGTCTATAAATTGTATAGTCTGTTTAAAGTCTGCAAATTTTTACTCTTCTTATGAGTATAATTTTCAATATACATTTGCATAAAAAATGTAT
>OX456525.1:90239523-90344523 GCA_949748255.1 Eustalomyia histrio | reverse complement strand
TCATAAGACGACTATCTGCATAACATATATCTGATTCGGAAGATGCTGATAGATATTTTACCCCAGAGCAGAAGAAGAGTATTTAAAATTAATTACCAAACATAAAGAAATTTATAAACTCCAAAAAGGATATATTTTTTCTGTTGAAACTTAAGGTTTCCGAATTCTAAAGTAGGCCATGAACGCGACTGATCTACCTCAGTCGACGACAAAACCATGTCTGAGGTCACACAGGGTACCCCACACTCTCCAACAAAAAACCCAGGAGGCATAAATTACTAAAATTTGCCTCCAGATATTGAAATACAAATATCACATTACAACCCCCCGCGTCTCTTGACGAGAACCACACACCAGCAGGGAGAACTCCTTCCAGGATTCCACAACCGATTAAGCAGTTTGTACCATCCTAGCTTATTAGTACGGGGGTCGTGGGTTGAATTAAGACTAGAGGCTCTGGCCTGTTTTCCCTGTATAATTATTTTATTATTTTTTATTATTTCCTGAAGATGATACACAATGAAGTAGCAAAATATTGAAAAATAAATAATATGTTTGTAAAAAACGAACCTTAAGCTCAAAGAATACATTGGTTATTAATAAAAAAGAAAAGGTTAAAAGAGAGATACAAGTTATAGTAAAAACATATATAAACCTCTAAACTTCTTGTTAAAAATTAGCATTTATTAATGAAATTTGACACCAAAGCTGCTAAAAAAATTGAGATAACACCTACGACAAACCTGGCCAATAAGTGAAAAAAGAATTTAGCATGCCCGTAATATAGAAGAAAAGCGATTTTTATCGCAGCGCGTTGAATAAATAAACTGCTTTAAGAAAAAATTCTTAATTTTGAGAAAACAGCCTTTGCCATTAGACGGTTAATAGATTCCTTTTATATAGTTTTACTAACATTTTACATATAACTTATTAAATGCAATAAATATTATTTAATTTAATATAAAAAAGTGTAAATATTTTATATTAAATTAGGTAGACACGTATTACTTTCAGCCTCGAAATATTTTTTTTTTAAATAAAAATGTCTTTGAAATATAAAATTAATATATTATAACAAATAACTTCTTATTAAATTTTAACAATAGATTTAAAATTAGATTGTTACCAAAAAGTATTTTTTTTAAACATACTTGAACAATCAAATGTATTTTATTTCCTTTCAAATAAAAAGTCAAGTAACCCACCCACCTCTTCTAGATTTTTTTTTTTCCAATAACAACTTTTGATGTTTTTGAAAAATGAATGATGGATGGCTGTTTGGGTTGGTTGCTAAGTCTCTTTTTGTACTGATGTGTATGTCACTTTCGACATTTCCAAACACACACATGTAAACCCACCCAATTTGGTACACTAAAGTAAAAAGTTATACTGAATTTATTGGAAATTCTCATTTACTGGAAAAAAAAACTGTGATTGGTATGAAAAAGTTGCCCGATTTTTTGTCAATAGACTGTTTTGTTTATTTTACGAAAATATGTCTGAAAATATAATCAAAATAATAATAATAGAAAAATTTGGTAAACGTTTTTTAATAAAATTTTAAAATAAAATAAAAATTTTGTATAATATTAGTAACTCGTTTTTTAGAAATTTGTCAAATATTTTGCCTAAATTATCCATCAGAATTAGAAAAAAAAATTTAGTAGTTTGAAAGAGAAAATAGATTCATTGTAACAACCAAATCGTTTGATTGCGGCCACCAATATATTTCTTTATCGCAACCAAAATTCCGTTAATGCAACAGAATTTCGGTTGAAACTAAATATTGAAATATTGTATACGGAGACAATTTAGATGGCACAACTAAATAATTTAGTTGCTTCAATCAAATCATTCAGTTGTCACGATGAATTTGGTTTCTTTGTGTAGTAATAATTAAAAAAAAAATATTATAAAAAACTGTTAAGTGACATTTACAACATTTTAAAAACTGTTTTTTCAAGTCTTATAGTTAAGTGAAATAATAATGAATATTTTATTTCAACGTGGGATTAAAACAATTTTGCTTCATCATTTTAAATTTTAGGACACTTATTATTAATATTAAAAAGTTAAAATAACAAAAGTTTTTGTAAAAATTATCAAAAAATTATTAATTTTACATAATTTTTCATTATTTTAATAAAAATTTCGTACTTTTATGTATTGAATTTTTTTTTTACAGTGTTATTTAGAAACATAAAGTTGTTGTGCCTTACAACGAGTCTTTGCCGTTCAATTTCAAATACAGCATTCCAATCGTTTATTACCTTCCCCCTCTGCAGCCGGAAAAAACTCCCCCACAGTTTCAAAATGTTTTTGTTTTTATTTTGTGACTTTAATACAAAAAGCTATAAATTTGTATTTGCAAAATAAAAAAATCCACAATTGTCTGGGTTTTGGGTTTATATTTGTTCGTACGTTTTCATAATACGTAACAACTATACGCACTGTAGTGACAATGATAAAAAAAATATATATTTTTTGAGTACTTTTAAATTGTTGAAAGGTAGGCAATATATCAATAATTCACAGAAAATAGTTAAATGATTTTAGAAATTGTTTGTGCAATAATTGTAAGATCAACAAAAAGTTAAGAAGTTAAAATGGAAGCAAAACTTTTATATTCTTCTATTTTAACAAATAACACATACAGGCCGTTGTATTCTAATAAGTTTACTGTGTTTTTGTGTGGTTTACTTTAACCGCACATATTCTGTCAAAGTCTTTAGATTTTGACAAAACGGCATACAAAAGTTTGACATGTAGTTAAAAATTAATTATTTTTACGGCATTTGAACCTGTTTGTGGAGATTGACAGGTTTTAAGCTTAACAGGAAAAAAAAATAAGTAAATGGGATTATGCTATTTTAGCATTTTATTTCAAGTTAAAATATTTCGTTTTAAAACTATTAGGCCTGTTTACTGGTTTTCTGGCATAAATTTAACTAAACGTTTTCTTTTAATTTTGTATGGAAAATAATAACAAAAACCTGTGTTAGCAGCTAAAGATACATTGTGAAACTGAGGCATAGAGTTTTTAAAATATATTTCTACATTGTAAAAAACGAGAACAAAATATCATGTTTAAGGTTCTGTTGTGAAAATTTTTTTAGTCCATTGAAAATATAAAAAACTTTTTTTTTTATAACTTTCCTTTTCTTTATTGAATCTGCCCCATAGGGCCTCACAATAAGTATTTAAATCTTAGTACTAAAATTTAAGGTATATACTCCTTAGCAGGGTGGTAGGTCGGCTCTACGAACCTTGTCACTGATTGTGTTGTTAACAGTTGTCTTGCTAGAGGGTTTGGATGCTGCTGCAGTCTTGCTTTGTATCTCTCACGAACTTTCTCGAATTCTTCTTTGACTGAGCTTTTTTATGTATAATATCAACACTGGTTCTACTTGCATTTTCCCATAATTCGATGTCATATGACCAGATTGGTTTTAGTAACATACTGTATAAAAGTAATTTACAGTCAAGGCTTAGATTTGATTTATGGTTAATTCATGTGAAGCCTCTTGGCCTCAATATGTCGGCACCACGTAAGGCGTCTATCTAGGTGTATGCCGAGGTACGTAACATGGTCAGACTGAGGAATTGTTACATTGTTAAGAGAAACAGGGATAAGATCTCCCCTTCTCAGAGAAAAGCAAACACATTACGTGTTTGCTTTTCGTCTCGTTAACTTGTATTCTCCATTTTTATAACCACGTCTCCAAACGTCTTAAATAATTGTTAAGTTCTGTTGCAGCCAAGTATGGGTCAGCAAGTGAATAAAGGACAGCTGTATCATCATCAAATGTTGAAATAGTCAAATTTGCACTCATTGGTAGATCAGAGGTGTAAATTAAGTAGAGTGTAGGACCAGGAACACTGTCCAGAGGGACACCTGCCCTTATTTCAAAGTCGTGTGTTAGGTAGTTATCATACTTAACTCTAATCAATTGTATGTCCATATGTGCTAGAGGGCAGAAAATCCAAAGTAAAGGATTTTCTGCCCTCTAGCACATATTCATAGCAAACCTTCATGCCAAACTTTGTCGAACGCTTGTGCAACATCTAGGAAGAGAGCTGTGCAGTATTTTTTATGTTCAAATTTCTTTCTTATTTCACCAGTTATGCGATTGACTTGCTCAATTGTTCCATGATGTTCGCGAAAACCAAACTGGTGGACTGGGATGACTTTTTTCTCAATTACTTGAGGCATTAATTTTTTCTGGAACACCTTCTCGAACAATTTTGAATTGGTAGCGTCGGGTCTTTTCCTGGCTTTGGAATCATAATAATTTTGGATATCTTCCAGGTACTTGGAAAGACACCAAGACTGAAACATTTGGTAGGTTTTTAATCATAATTGGCGTTACAAGGTCGTATCCTGGTGCTTTTTTTAGTTTTAAGTTATCTTGTATAACTACCTGGATATCCTCTTTATTTATTGTTATCAAATCTACATCTGTCGTTGCTGTAATACGCTATCTCCTAGTGGAGAGTTTGGAGTAAAGACGTTGTATAAATATTCAGCAAATATTAGGGCATTATCTTTGCTCTTACGCGCCCAGGTGCCATCTGCTCTACGAAGTGGACTTCGCATCTTAGCCGGTGGCTTTATACTCTAAGCTTCCTTCCAAATTGAGAAATTGGTGTACTAAGTATTTGATAAACCTTGAATATAATTATTATTTATACGCTCCTCTTCCAACGCAAGAGCTCTTTTGAGTTTCTTTGTAGCAGCAGACAGTATTTTTTTGATGTGGGAGATCTGTTGAGTTGCCATTCTCTCCTATGTTTCCTCTTTTCAATAAGTCGGTTTTGAATTTCTGCGTTAGAAATGCGTACACAAGGTTCAATCGGAATTTTACACTTACATTGTTTCGCTTAATTCATTAATATATTCGTCTATATCTTCGGGAAGGTTTTTTCAGGAATTCTCATATAGGTGACTGCTGACAAATTTTCTATACTTCAGCCAGTCAACTTTGATATGGAAATTTTGTACGACTTTGTGTTCGTAATAATTTAAAATTACTGGAGCATGATCGGACGACAAATCGTACGATATCTGTGTTGTTAATGAGTTCCGGTTTACCTTTTTCGATATAACAAAATCTATGAGATCTGGGATTTTTTTTTGGATCTGCGGGCCAGTATGTAGGTTGTCCAGGTGATACGAAGTCCAAGCAATTACTTTTATCCATCAACATTCCATAAAGCTCACTTCCTTTAGGATTTACAAGTCTAGAGCCCCAGTACGTATGCTTGTCGTTATAGTCACCGCAAGCCAAGAAGCGATCACCTAATGTGCTAAAGAATTTCTCGAACTTTTCTTTTGTTACAGCAAAACGTGGAGTACAATATATGGAACTTATTGTCAAATTATCAGCACCTTCAAGACGAATTGATGTTGCCTGCATATAGTCTTTTGTGTAATTTTCCAAGACACGATGTTTGATTCTGATTTGAATTAATATACCTGTTCCACCGTGCGCTTTACCATCAGGATGATTGGTGAAATAATAAACGTATCCTGGGATACGAAAGTTGTGTTTGCTGCTGTGGTGAGTTTCCAAAAATAACATCACATCAATATTATTATTTTGCATGAAGAGCAATTCCATATGAAAACGATCAAAATTGGCAAATTTTTGGACGACCCCTCTCCGATTTTAAAATAAATAGTCTCAATCGATTGCCCAGCAAAAAATAATGTACCTACATATTTTTTTTTTTTATAGTGACTGGTTTAGTGGTGGTGTACACCACTGTCATGTGACAAAATTGAAGAATTCTTCATAAGGGACCTCATTGAAAGAAAAAACTACTAAAGCGATCGCAACGAGTGATAGCAGAAAGGTATTGAATCAGGCTTTAATTGAAAAATAAAATTTTCCTAATTTTTCTCAGAAATTTACCTTTTTTCCCATGAAAATTAAATTTTCCCATGAAAATTAAATTTTCCGATTTTCCACAGAAGCTCCTAAATTTTCCGGCTAATTTTATTTTTTTTTGGATTCCTCATAATTTTTGCTTTAAGAATCAACAATAAAAAAATGGGCCCCGACTACTTGTTTGGACAGGAGAAGAGCATTTAAGAGAGACCACCTTGTTCTCATTGTTTTTATATTTTTTATAATTGAATTATTTTTAATTATTTAACATTATTTTATTTTATTATTAAATATACATTTTAAAAATTATTTTACAGTTAAAAATACATTTATGAAGAAAAAATCAATTTTTTTTTAAGAGCCCCAAGTTGAGTGTGTAGTGAATATGGTCTGCCTGCCTTCACAAGATCGGCCATAAATCCATGGATAATAGCAGCAGTGGCATGTAATGGCACACCAAACCCGACTGAGGCTACAGGTCATAAAATGTTTTGTAAATTTTTTAAATTACCAGGTAATAAATATTTCGCCTAAAATGACACGTGCAGAAACAAGTCATAAAACACGGATTTTCCATAAATATGGCGAAATATTTATTACCTGGTAATTTAAAAAATTTACAAAACATTTTATGACCTGTGGTCGGCTTATTGGCAGTAACCAATTAAGTCCCTCTTTAAAAAACATTTTATGACCAGTAGTTCACGCAAATTTTCCTATTAAAGAAAAGCAAATATCGCTTATGTTTTTTTACCTATTTTTTACCAAAAAATAAATATAAATACTTCACACACTCTGAGTCAAATTTCAGTTGAATACTAAACGTGAAAGTGTTAAAGTGTTTTTTTTTTGTAAAGTAAAGAGTGAAGCAGTAAAAGTGAAAGTAAAAGTGAAGGCATATTGGCGACTCCCACCAAGAAATTTGGCTCAAGGACCCTCAGCGAAGCAACGGTGAAATTGATTCAAGATTTTTACTGCAATGATGACAACAGCCGCGCCTGCCCAGGTACAAGTGACTATGTTATCACACGTGAAGATGGAGAAAAAGTACACAAGCAGCGCAGATTATTATTGTGTAATCTATCCGAAGCATACCATCAGTTCAAAGAGAAATACCCAGCAGAAAAAGTGGGATTTTCTAAGTTTGCCATCCTACGACCAAAAGAATGCGTGCTGGCATTAGACAGGCACGGAACGCATTCAGTCTGCGTTTGCATGTTTCATCAAAACATCAAATTAATGTTCTTTCCATGCAAGAAGATGAAAGTATTTCACGGTGAAATTGAAACATATAGGGACCTCCTGTCGAAGTCGTTGTGCGCATACCCCACGGAAAATTGTCATCTGTCCAAATGCGACAATTGTCCGAAGATTGACGAGCTAGAGCAATATTTGGCGGAAAAGTTGGCGGAAAAGTTTGAACAGCTGTTAATTCAGGAGGTGCATTTCAAACAGTGGATAATTAGCAGCGGCAGATGTTCCCTTGAGACCGTGGTAAAGCAGATTCCGGAATTCATCGAGGAATTCGGATTCAAGTTGAATGAACTGAAGGCGCACCATTTCATATCCGAGATGCAATCGAAATTTCTAAAGGAAAGTAAAGAGAAATTAGCCCAAAATGAATTCATTGTGATAAGCGACTTTGCCGAGAATTACACTTTTCACGTTCAGGATGAAATTCAGGCTTATCACTGGGCAAACGACCAGTGCACGGTGCAACCTTTTTGCATTTATTACAAAAACGAAGATAACGAACAACAGACTGTAAGCCTTGTTGTTGTCGCGGAGAGTTTAGCTCATAATTATGTGTCCGTGTTTTATTTTTATTCTTAAGATCAAAATTCGATGCAGTCGAAAAAGTAACGTTTTTCCCAGGCGGCGCGGCTTCTCAGTACAAGAATAAAAAAAAATTTTACAATCTTTGCATAATTGAAGAAGAACAAAACTGCAAGGTCGAGTGGCACTTTTTTGCGACGTCCCACGGTAAGGGCCCATGCGATGCGTTAGGGGGAATCCTAAAACGCATGGCGACTAAGGCAAGTTTGCAAAGGCCATATACTGACCAGATCTTAAATGTACAACATTTGTTTTCGTGGATTCAAAGCAAGGAAATTGCCATTAACACAGTTTTATGCACTCAAAAAGAACACGATGCCATGGAGCGACGACTTCAAAACAGATATAATAATGTCAAAACTATAATTGGAACGCAAAAGTTTCATTGCTTCATACCAAATATTTCTGATATGTCAATTAATGTAAAGCGGTACTCTTCGTCTGCCGACGTGCTAAATTTAAAGTTATTTTAATTTTATAATGATGCCAAGACAATTGAAATTTTTAATAAATATTGTAATTAAGTATAAGCAGCAAAATAAGAAAGATTTTTTCTTCATAAATGTATTTTTAACTGTAAAATAATTTTTAAAATGTATTTTTAATAATAAAATAAAATAATGTTAAATAATTAAATATAATTCAATTATAAAAAATATAAAAACAATGAGAACAAGGTGGTCTCTTAAATGCTCTTCTCCTGTCCAAACAATGAGTCGGGGCCCATTTTTTTATTGCTGATTCTTAAAGCAAAAATTATGAGGAATCCAAAAAAAATAAATTTAGCCGGAAAATTTAGGAGCTTCTGTGGAAAATCGGGAAATTTAATTTTCATGGGAAAATTTAATTTTCATGGGAAAAAAGGTAAATTTCTGAGAAAAATTAGGAAAATTTTATTTTTCAATTAAAGCATGATTCAATACCTTTCCAACGAGCTATCACTCGTTGCGATCGCTTTAGTAGTTTTTTTTAAACAACTTTCAATGAGGTCCCTTATGAAGAATTCTTCAATTTTGTCACATGACAGTGGTGTACACCACCACTAAACCAGTCACTATAAAAAAAAAAAAAATATATGTAGGTACATTATTTTTTGCTGGGCAATCGATTGAGACTATTTATTTTAAAATCGGAGAGGGGTCGTCCAAAAGGTGATCGCTTTCATATGGAATTGCTCTGAAGTTGTATATTTCGGTTTTGTGTTGGCTTAAGCCGTTGCACTTCCAAAAACAAATTTTTAAAAAAGCCATAATTTTTTAATTTATTTTTTGTTAAGGTTTCTATGGAACCTTGTGATTGGATATTATTAGTGATAGGTATAGGTTCCTTCAATGTACAAGCATATGACGATGTAATATTATTTTTGTTTTTTTGCTGTAGAATTTGGGTTTCTTTAACAACTGAGCATATGAGAGAGGTGAGGAAAATTTTTATTTTGCTCAGCACTGTTCTGAAAGCCAGTTTTTTGGGAATGCTTGGAAAATATAAAAAACTAAATATAAAATATTATTTTGGAAGCTTTCCAACAATATGCAGTTTTTAAGATGTAACCGGTAGTTCCCCAATACGATAGTTACCTGCAAAAAAACTCGGTTAAAAACTGCGTGACGCATTTAAAAAAATAAAACAAGAGTACTGAGCTTGCACCTGTATATATTTCGAGACGTTTTTTAATGGCGAACTCCATTTTCTCACATAAAGGCCAGTCTTATTACAAAATTAAAGTCAATTTTCAAAGATCTTAAAACAGTTTAAAAATAAATTAAAATATATAATTTGGAAAATCTTTATGATTTGTTATGGTTAATACAGATAAGATTTTTCCACATTTTATGCGAATGTGTTTAATAAATGTGAAGATTTCTAAGGAAAGTTTATCTAAGCTTTTGGTATATTTTATTATTTCAATATTTTTTATTAATTTCACAATTGACCAAAGCATTTAATTTACATAATCAAAGTCGACATAAATATCGAAATATATATGGTCATATGCGTCCATGCAAATTTCAATTTATGACCATACATTTTTGTCATAGTTTTGCATCATACTTGTGATGTTTTCATTAGTATTTCCATTTAATGGTAATGAAATTTTCTGGTACGAGCATTTATCGTATTTATTACAATTGTTCAAAAAAGCTTTAGTTTACAAAATGGAGCTGTTGAAATTGCCTTACTTAGGCTGTTTTATAAAAATTGATCCCTCGGGGTATCTTCTGGACCTGGTATATTTTTATTATCGCGGTATAATATACCTAGTACTTTCATAATTACTGACACACTGTTAGTCGCCCCCACTGTAAGAAATCCACTGAACATACTCTCGTTACGTTGACAGTTTTTTGACAACTATCATTTAAACTTAATTTTTGTGGAAAAAGTTTTTGTCGTGCGTTACTTTAAATTATGGAATCGGGAGATATTAAAAACCGTATTGTCGTAATTGGCCTAAAAAATGTGGAATGGAAACTGGAGACATTTATCGAACATTGCAGCCGCTCGGGGTAAGTCGTAGTTTTGTTTATCGTGCTGTGAAACTGTTTGGGGATACTGGTGGAGTAGCAGACCGTCCGAGATCTGGCCGTCCGCGCTCTGTGCGAACTCCTAGGGCCGTTAAAGCTGTACATAATCGAATTTATCGAAATCCACTCCGAAAGCAGCAAATAATAACGCGGGAGATGAATATATCGAAGGTATCCATTTCTCGCATCATTAAATATGACTTGGGACTTCAGGCTTACAAAAGACACACGGGGCTTCTACTTACGGCGGCGTTAAAGCAGAAACGGAAGCAAAAATCAAAAGCATTGATTCGCCAGTACGCCAAAAACCGCTACAGAAAAATTATGTTTACTGACGAAAAAATTTTTACTGTGGAGGAGTCGTTCAATAAACAAAATGATAGAGTCTATGCTCAGTCATCTCTGCAAGCAAATGAATTGGTTCCTAGAGTTCAGAGACGTCACCATCCTGCTTCTGTGATGGTATGGTGGGGAGTCGCCTATGATGGGGTCACCAAGCCTCATTTCTGCAAAAAAGGTGTTAAAACTTCGGCAAAGGTGTACCAATCTGATGTTTTAGAAAAGGTTGTGAAGCCAATAAATAGCACATTGTTCAAAAACGAGCCGTGGACCTTTCAACAGGACTCTGCCCCAGCCCATAAGGCAAAAACCACTCAAGACTGGTTAAAAAACAATTTACCAAACTTTATTTCTACGAATGATTGGCCATCGGGTAGTCCAGACCTGAATCCTTTAGACTATAAATTGTCTAACAAAAATTTGGAATCGCTTAAGCGTGCACTTATTCGCGCAGTGGACAATTTCCCCATGGAGGTCGTGCGTACTGCAATAGACGATTGGCCGGTCAGACTTCGGTCGTGTTGGAAGGCAAATGGCGGCCGTTTTAAATAATTTTTTTTTGTTATATTCTTCAATATTTAAAAAACCAAAATAAAAAGAAAAAATTAAAAAACCTCTTGTTGTTTGTTTTTTAATCAAGAAAAAACCGTGTGTCAGAATAATTGAAAGTGCTAGGTATAATTTTGCCCATTTTTCACTATCTCGCTTATATTTAAAAATAATGCCCATTTTACAAAATGGCGAATATCTAGAAAACTAAGTGAGGTAACCCAAAGCGGGCAAATTTTTTGTTACGACCGACAAAAAAATACTTCGATAATACAGATTGGGTAGGTCTACGAGGGAATAAAACTGGGAATAAAACAGCCATAGGAAGACTATTTAATTGTTATTAATAGTACAACTCTACTCCACTCTGATTATACAACCCACGGGAAATCTCCCGAAACTGGCCTTTTTCAAATATCGCAGCACAGCGAGTTGCCAGTCGTTTTAAAAATAGCCATTTTACATATGGCGAATATTTAGAAAACTAAGCGAAGTTCGAAAGGCTCGCACTCCGACTATACAAATCGGGTAAGTCAGGGAGGGATACTTAGGGATAAATTTGCATGAAAAATGTAATTTATTTATATTTTTTCCAACTTATGTGATAAAAAATGCAAATGTCCCATTCCATTTCATCGCGTTAGCAGTACTTAGTGCTCCAATTTCACTCGTTCCCTATTTATTTCCATTTCTTTCCACATTTCTCAAAATGATCACTTATCCCAATTTTAATTATTTTTAAAAAGCTTATATGTCAACTGCAATTATTTGTGATAATTGTAATTATTTGACATCAAACACTTAAAATCATTATCAGTATATTAAAAAATTTTAATGAAAATTACTTCATTACAATTGATATGGTTTCCATATACCTTCGAATCAGAAATCTGATTATATAAAATTTCCATAAATATATACATAAAGCCAAAAATGCACTAGTTTCTAAGGCTCCGACTTGCATCTTAGGCTGAAGCGATTCACAGTGATTTTATTTGAATTTCTTAATTATGGTTTTGATCGAATTGCAATCAATATTTTCTATGGGTGTGCATAATTTTCTTTTTTAACGGAAAAAATACTTTTTTAAGTAACATATCAAATAAAATTACTATGAATCACTTCAGCCTCAAAAACAAGCTTTGGTTTTAGTAACCAGTGCATAAGATTAAGGCTTTTAAAACCCAAGTCCATGTTTCAGCCCCAGATTTAGCTTTTCAGCTTTGCTGCGAGGTTTTCTGTTTGGCTGTTTACTTTACATTCTGTTCATCCTATTATATAATACAGTACTTGGAAAGTCTATCGAGCATCATATATTATATTAAACATTTTTTGCGGCAAGAAAATTTTTCAATAAAAGTCTAATTTATTAAATAAAAAAAAGCTGTTTTATCTTTTATTTAACCCTTTTTCTTTAAATAATAACTTATTTATTTTTTTAACTTAAGGTTCGTATTTTACAAAAATATATTATTTATTTTTCAATATTTTGATACTCCATTGTGTAGCATCTTCAGGAAATAATAATTATGACAAATGATAATTTGAAATAAATAAAATATTTGTGTAAACAACGAACCTTAAACTCAAAAAAATAAATTAGTTATTAATATAATAAATTTTGTAGACATTTAAATGCTGTATTATTACCACTAAACTATCCATTAAATATTAGAACCATTTTTGACAAAATATAAATCCTTTTTTTTTTGTTTTATAAATTCCATTCTAAAATTCCATTATGTTTAATTTATCTTGCAAATTGCCAAACGGATGTATACAAGCTGGAGGTTAATAAGAAGCTTGTAAAAAGATAAGAAATACAAAATTAAGAAATATAAATATTTTTTTCGAAATTTAAATTATTTTGTTCAAACAAATTTACGTAGAAAACTGTTCACATTTTAATAAATTAAAATGTCTTCTCAAGAAATTTTTTTTGGAAATATAGATTTTTACTTTCTGGCTGTATAACATATAAGTTAATCCCTTAAGCAGTTTTTTTAATCGCATAATTTTTTTCTTTTTATATTGTAAATAAACAAAAAAAAACTGCAACGGAATGTTTACAGAAACATTTTAAAACATAAATGTTTTGTTTACGTAGCGTATACGTAATATGGTAGTAATACAGTATTAAGTATACGCTTAAGAGTACTATTCCGATGTCTTATCTCAATTGGATTCTACGAAATTTACATATATTTGTAAAATGATGATTTGGCAGATTTTAGGGCCAAAATAAGTTTTTTTTTTTAATTAAAAGAAGAAAAAAACAATCAAATCTTGTTTTTAAAGACTTTTGTACGAAAATAGAAATTGTATTCTTAAAGAATAAGTCATTTAAATCAGTTATTTATTAACGCATTCACATTAAGTTAACTATAACAATTAACCCTAAAAATTGTTATTTTGTACGGATATTTTTAGTTTAGCTTTTGATTCAACAGTAAATTTAATGTTAACTCTTTTAATATTAAAAATAGGTTTAAGCTGAACTTAAATATAAATTGAATACAAGAACTTACTAATTCGTCAATGAATTTTTTCTTTGTAAATTTCATTAGGATGTTTATTTATTTTATTAATTAAATAAGCTTTTGTATGATTTGAAAATTTAGTTATATTTAATTTCAATTTATAAAATAAACTCGGGAATTCGTTAAATTTAAAATATAAATCACTGATCTGCGCACTACCCGAAATCATATGTAATTTTAAGGAGAAAATTTTGTCAAAATTTCACAATTGATATCGTCAAAGCCTTTTAAAACAGCATAGACACGATACGGATTTTCTTCAATTTGTTATCAATCAAAAACATATTTTAAAATAAACGGCCTTACAATTTCTCCAAAATGCTATTTGATATCCTAAAGATTTTTAAGTAAAAGGATGTAGTTTTAGTGCAGAGCATGTTGTCAACTTATAAAATCAAAACGTTGGGAGCAGTCCTTCATCCGTAAGCGCTTAAAAGAGTTATAATTTTTAAAGCCATGTAACATATACGTTCGAATTCTGCAAATTCCCAAAAATTCATTTATCTAAATCTATTTTTATTTTCGTTATTAAATAAAATTTGCTGATTTAAAAAAAATTGAACTGTAACTTAGGGTAAAGTGGGATAGGCAGCTAATGTGGCCTACCTTCTTATATCGGAAACTATTAGTTTGATAAGTATGAGTGTAAGAAAGACCACTCGCCTTTCATCATTACCCAAAAATGGGTGGCATACACCTTTGCCAAAGAATTTCCATGTTGTGCTTTCTTTAAAAACTGCGTGAATGAATATTTAAGTCTACTTGAAAAATTCAGTATCCCTTTAGTTTTCCCAGTGCCTTACCGTACTCCTTAAAAATACTGGGCAAAAAAAATACAGGAAGTGCTACAGGGTCTCATCGTCCTTCCCACAGGCCCTACATACCACAGAGTCACTCTATACCGATTTCGAAAAGTGTGATCGTAGTTTAGAGTGGATTGTGAGAATCAACATCATGTTAGGCAGTTCCCGTTTTCCTAGCCTTAAGATAATCCTTATCCTGTCCACATCCGGGTCACCCCACAGGATTTTTGTGAACGCACTAATATTATCCCCTTTGTAGATCTTCTTGGGTATGTTGGGGGCCCATTGCCCAAGCTCCGTTTTCGTCATCCCTTTCATTCCCTCCCACCCAAAAGTATCCGGTTACCCATAACAACCTCAGACAACCCATGCCTGAATAAGCGGTTATCACCCTCTTTCAATTCAAAACCGTCATCAATTTCACAGTCTCCTCTGCCAAAGCCCGACTTTTAGTGAAGATGACTGCATCCCTGAATAATCAGTTTCAGTTATAAATTAAATAAACTCCATAATAGCGACAACCTCCGCCTAAAAAACGGTGTTGTCCGGAAGTAGGAAGCACATTTATATTCCCAGATCTCCACAAAGGAAACCTTAACCAGTTATTCCGTCCAGTTTGGAGCCATCTGTGCAGAAAATAATTACATTGGTATCACCCAAAATACCTTCATCCCTCCACCACTCCCTGCCAGGAATAAAAAAAACCCAGTCTGTCCATATACGTTCTTCCGCCAGCCTATCACATGCCATATACAAAATTCTATAGACTACTTGTCTTTGATGCCGGATATGCCAACATCCAACGTATAAACAGCATTTTATAGAATTAACAGCGTTTTATAGAATTAACAGAATTTTATAGAATTAATCGATCTGGGTACTGAGATGAAAGTAAAAATAGGATTTTCTCTCATTATATTTTTGGAAAAATCATTTAACACAAATAAGTTGGCAACACTATTTAATATGAAAAATTGACAAATTAGAGCAATAAAAAATTAAATATCCTCATTTTTATTCAACATGTCGGTTCGGTCATACGACAGCGATGCAAGTAGCGCTTTAAAATACCTTTAATTTAAAATATATTTTTATATATATTTTTTTTGAACATACACGAAAAAACACCTGAAAAGCGATGTAATTTTTGAAGCCAAATTTAAACCCTTAGACATAAGATTGGACCACTAAAATGGTACACATGCAAATTTTTTATATCACATTTTCCACTTTCATTAAACGAGTTTCTCGCCGATCTGAACAGTGTTTAGTAACACTCTGTAACAAAATTAGTAGCATGTGCTCGGGCGTGGATATGATTATTAATCCCAACCACACAGGGTTTGTCGCGGTAAAAATTTCAAACAAATTCTTTTTTCATCATCATATATTTTTAAAACATCTCTAATAAATTCAGTAAATCCTTTATAATATAATTTGCCATACACCTCGAAACTAAAAAAAGCTTCTTTCAACAAAAGAAAAAAAAAATAAATAAAGAGATTTAAATAATAGTAACTACATCATAATTACAAAATATTTTTCTTTCTAGTATTCAGAAATTATTAAATGCTCCTAACTACCCGTAAAATCATTTAGAGAATGATAAAAAAAATATATACAGAAAATTTGAATTTTTAGAAAAACAAAAACGCAATTTAGTGTCGTTAAACTTTTGTTCTACTTCATTCAGTTATCACACCCTAAGCTTTTGTTTCAAACTAAATACTGCTGCTGCTGTTCTTAGTGGTGTTGTTCTAGATGTTGTTGATGTCCTAGTTGTTGTTATTGTTGTTGTTCGCACACTACAACAACTCCCTAATAATATTTAAATAATGTACTTATGTTTACAGTTCAAGTGCGACCAAGTGTTGAGGTGCCATAAATCGCTGTTTAACTTTCGACATCTTTTATTTGTTTGGAATTGAATGAACGAAATGAATGAATGAATGTTGTTGTTGTTGCTGGTGCCGCTGCTCCTGTTGGACAGAAGTAAGAAACCAACAAACACTGAATGAATAGCTAACAAAAACTACAACAACATCTAAAATGAAAAATTTAAAGACTAAAAAGGAAATTCTGTTTGTGGGTTCCCTTAGATATCCGTGCAGTTTGTCCTGGTTATATATGAGACAAGTTAATATTTAGAAGGTAAAACTGGTTGTCAAAGTTGTTCGATACTTTTTTTGTTTGAAAACATTTATATATATTTTGTACTCCATTGAATAGATCATCAAGATATCTTTTATCTATCCCCTCTATCATATATCCGAATTTTATTTAAATCGCTGTTAACCACCCCGGCATTCCTTGTAAACAAAACAAAAAAAAAAAAAAAAAAGAAGAACGCAAAATTCTGCTGCTGCTTGTTTTGCTGCTACTTGAATTCGAAGAAGGAAAGTTGATAACTTTCTTCGTCGTTTTTTTTTTTTTTGTTTTTGTATATTTTTTAAATTACTTGAAATGTCTGCAATCTAAAGTTTAAGTAGCGGAAGGAGAATAACAACTACAACAACAAAATGGGAAGTGAATAAAAAAATAATTTGTCCCTCTAATGCATTTAACTTAAGTAACAGGAGAAATAAAAAAAATATGTATATATGTAGTGAGATACTACAGTGCACGGTGGTTAAGAAAGTAGGTTAACTTCAAATTCAGATTTTTATATAAACTTTGAAGATGTTTGTTAATGCTTTTACGGTACTGGCAACGAAAATATTATGCCGGTAAACGCTTGGCCATTTAGTAGTTAGTCAGAGCTATTAATAAAAAATTGTATTTAATAAGTTAAATTTATGACTTTTAATATATTTAATTTCTCTTTTTATACACCCTATAATTCCACTTGACTGCCAAAAATTCCAAACATACTAGAATATCGCCATGCACTAGGGAACACATATATTATAAATATTTGATTAAAAATTTTCAAAAATTCTACCTTAGTATATGTCCATCCATAAAACTGATGAATTTAGACAAATATCATAATTAATTGATGATTACATTACTATTGCGTTCATAGCAATTAAATAATATTATTTTCAATTAACTGTAATAATTTCAGGCATTAATTTCATTAATTAATGACAATAGTTTTAAATATTATTAGCATTAATAATGTTAACCCTAAAAATGTAAAAATTGTGAAAAACTTAAAATAATTCCGCAGAGGCAAGTCCTTGCCATATCCCAGGCTTAAAATACAAAGGGAAAAAGAGAAATGATTTCAGAATTCAAAACAAGAGAGCAGTTCCAGTTTATGATTTTACAGTTTTCCTTATGAACCTAAGAAATGAGGTAGTGGTGAACAGAATCCATTAACATGACCTCACTACCCAAAATGTTCCCTCTGGTTATAGGCAGTAACAGACAAAATGTTCTATCGTGTCCTCCCGTAACCAGTCCAATAAGTGACAGTTTGAGATGAGTTGAGGTGGTCTGGCAAGTCCATGGGACACAGACTAAAACATTGTCCATTGTACCATACCATATACAAATCAGATATCAGAGAAGAAATTAGGAGCACGGTTTTTTTATAAACCTGAGAAAATAAAGCTGGGTTTAGTATGAACAAAATCCATCCTCGCCTTATCATGAAGCCAAGCGTTGTGTGCTGTAATTAGGCCCATTAGTTATCGGCTGTCAGCTCTACCTTAACTAAGTAGGCATTGTGCCACATTCCCCTCCATTTTATTACAAAACACTTCATACTACCCCAGATTTCATATATAGGCCAATCTAATATACTAACCGTGAAATGCTGATACCCAGCAGCGGTTACCGATTCATAAATGTCAAAAGCAATTCAATGTTTACTAACAAGTAGGCGTTTTAATTGCTCCGAATACCCACAAAACTATGTAGTTATAGAAGAGAGACTCTGTTCACCATAGAAACCTCGTTCAGTATTTGTCTACACACCCGAAAAATACTGGATGAAGTGATCCGAGATTCAAGTGTCGTAAGCGCAGCCTGACTGTTACCAAAGTAACTCGTACTTCGGTCCCTCCATGCACTATTAATTATTCAATTAGCCACATCCAAAGTGTTTTTATTTGGCCCATGTCATAAAAGTGCTTGCCCACAACGTTCAGATACCAACCGATCCAGTATCGTTACGAGCACTACATCCATATTATAAAAAGTATCAAAAAAATCTCCAAGTAGTAGAATTGGATTACCCCAGTCCCCCCTTTTGGACTGATTATTCCATTGAAACTGATAAATTAAATACTTTGCATCATGTTATCCAAAGGCACTTGAAACATAGGAAAAATATCCAAAAGCCCCTCATCGATAAGACAAAAATCGAGGGGCCAACATTTCCAAGATATAATAAAAAGCGTTACCAGAGGGTCAATTCTCGTTCTGTGAAACGGTGAAATGAAAAGTTTTTTCACGTTTTCATAGTACTTTTGATTCGCGTTCTGTGAAAAAATGCAAAGAAATATCAAAACGTTTTCATATGAAAAAAAAAGTGGAACGAACCAAGATTTTTTCACGATTGCACAGCACTGGCGATTCTTGTTTTGTGTAACAGTGCAAACAACTGTCAAAATATTTTCATATGAAAAAATTGTTTACACAGACTATTTATAAGTGAAATAAACATGGAGAAGATTGTAAGAGGAAAGCGTGCCAGCGAAAGCCAAAAGGAGTATTTAATTAATTATTAAGAAAAGCATGTGGGCATTGCAAACGATAAGTAAGTAGCTTAATAACCATAATTACACTTTTATTAATCCCATATTTACAGATTTGTAACTGCAAAAAATTTTCATGGGTACAGTGCGAATGAAACATTTTTTTCATAATACATACGAGAATCGCAATTTATGTATTTGTGAAAAGTGCTTATGAAAACGAAAATGAAAAGTTTTTTTCACTTCACATTATCACAGAACGAGAATTGACCCTCAGGTGTGGTACCAAGAGCAATAGCTCTTTGATATTAGTCAGCCCGAAAAGTTTTCAGCATTGTTCTAGTCCAGCAGACTACTGATACAGATATATAACGATGACTCCGACAACTGAAAAATACAGCTAGTGTACAACTGCAGATTTTATATCTCAAACCCTTTCAAAAGTCCACATCAGTTCAATATCTTAAGTTACCCCTAAATATTGTATATATCCTTTGTACTAGTTTGAGAGTAACCGGAAGCCTAAGACACAAACGTTGACTTATTGGTATTAACACACAGACCATGCCTGTTGTACTAGCTGTCTATCAGATGCGCAACAGCTTGTATTTTCCCACAAGCTTTCATTAGTGACCTCCCAGGCAACAAAGCACAATCATTATTAGCGTAAGCCTAGATATTCACACCAAAAGCCTTAATCTTTAACAAAACTGAGTCGATCACGAAATACGACAGCAGTGAGGAGGGTACATTCTCTTGAGGGCATCCTACTCATTTCAACTGTGACTGACTTTAAGTAGTTGACAGCCTTTTAGATAACAAAAACTGAATCCATCCTCAGCCGACGACCATATCAAAAGTTCAACAAAAGTAGTATTGCCAAAAGCCCCCTCAATGTCAATAAGAGCTTCCAACGTGTATTTCTTTTCTAGACCCTTTTTTTATCTTGAAAAAGAGTTTATGAAGATCAATATTTAAGATTTATCACTTTAATACGCATTTTATTGCCATCTAAGAGGAATTTATAGCAATGCCATTGGCCGAATGAATTTTTGGAACATTTGTTTAAAACTTTTCAGTGAAGAGAATAAAATCCCTTTACCAATGCAGCCTTCATTTTCACGTTACTAAACTTATCTGTAGGCCAACCTGGCCAACAAGAAAGGCTTTAGGTCTTAACGAGGATAACTTTGCCACTCAATAGCATTATAGTATATATTGAAAGCGTACCAGATCGATTTATTTGTAACTATCCGGGTACTGCGAATCCTTACTATCGCCATCACTTTACATCCAAAAAATGTGTATAAAACATTACGTTCTTCTAGATTGTACGTGAAGGCACCACCAGAATGTTTGAGAGAGTTAAGCTTCGTTGCACTATTCGACTTATTCTAGCTATTATACACTATTTACCTTCTGACAAAAACTACTTCGAAAAGACAGATTGATTTGCCGCATCTTCTGCTTATATCTTTTCTGCTGACTGTTACTGTCATCATGCTTTGAAAATGTTACTTAGAAGTTTCCTGGTAATTTTGCTAACCTTTCCAAGGTCTACCTGGAAATAAAGAAGCCCGTTTTGCTGCTTCTCATCTGACATAGAGTGTAATTGGTCGATTTGAGTTAAAAATACTGATACAATAAATAAAACAATTAAAATGTCCTTTCCCGGAGGCAAGTTTTAATCTGCAATTATAGGTCAAACAACCTTTTCTGAAAGCACTGCTTAACATCATTTCCTATTTGATTGTGAACATTTTTACTTATATCTGTAAGTTTAATTTCAAATATCTTATTTATTTTCGATAGCTTTTGTTTGCTCTTGAAAATCTCCCACTGTGCCTTATAGTGATATAATGAATGTTGTATAGGAAACGACAACAGCTCTAGCTTCTAGTATATAAAATGGTTTGGCAAGTGTTTGAGACTACATAGAATGTTTAACAGCATCAGAGGCAGCAGCAACAACAACAACAACAACAACACACAATACTCAAAGTTTGATCAACAAACTTTAGGTGTTTTCAAACGTCTTTTGTTAATCTTTTGTTGGTAGCTAGAGCACAATTATTTACGTGTTTCAATTTTTTCAGATTTTTTTTCAATCGTTTTAGTTTGTTTTATGTGAGATATTTACAATTTTCTTTAAACATTGTAAATTGTAAATTATGGTGCTTAAATGATACACACAATGTGTGTTTTTTTCACAAGGACAACAGTAGCAGCTCGAACGTCAATGGAAATAATAGAAGCAGCAACAACATTAGCAACCATGGACGGCAACCAATACACATTAACGTTAATGTTTTGGCAAACCAAACATTTGTGTTTTTTTTTTTTTTTTGCTATTTAGTTTTACTTTTTGCCTGCTTCTTCCTTTGGTTTTGGTATTTTTTTTTTTTTTTGTATTTTTGGTTTCTCGATTTGTAAATTGGAATTTAATATACAGTATAACACGTGTGGTTTTGTTATGCTGCTGTTGATGATTGTAAAGTTTAACGTTTTTTATTAAACAAAAAAAAAACATCTTCTTATTTCATGATTGTATTCAAATTACTTACGGTGAAGGCAAGTAGAGGAAAACCAAGAAATTTAAAAAGGTTTCTTTTTTTTTTGCACAGCATTTTCTTTTATACTTTCATTCCTTGTATATTTTTTTTTTCATCTTTTTTGCAAAATATACTGATGATGACAGGTAAATTTTGTTATTTATTTAAGAAAAACAAACAGAACTTTTTTACGTTTCCAAAACAATGAAAACCAATCATTTTTCATAGACTTCAAGTAAATATCTTAATCGAATAAGGGTATATATAAAAAATGTTTGAAACGCATAATTTTTGAATACCTATTAATTGAAAATAATTCATAAAAGTATCTATAAAGTACTTTAAAATAAGAGAAATTTTGTCATATTTAAACACGTTTAATATTTAAATAAAACATTAAACATGTACTTATACAATTAGAATTGTAGTATAAAATTGGGAACATTCAAAATCATCATTCTTTTCTTGTTAATATTCGAAATTGTATTATATACACTTATTCAGGCAAGCCAATCATTTAAAAAAATTTAAGATAAGTTTGAGGAAACATTACAAACAGCTTTTTTTAGGTTAAATGAAATTTAAATAGGGTAATGAAATTCAATTAGACATATTTAGTGGGTGGTAATGAACAAACGTTTTCAAAAGTGTTGTTCAGACAATTTACTTTTAAGTATTTCATTTGTTTTAAACACTTTCATTTGAGTGAAATGAAATTTAAGATTATTATTTTTTGGTGTTCAACCAGACTTCTGTCCAAAGCGGCTGGGGAGGCCGTTAAAGGATTGTAATCACTTTCATGGTGAAAAATCAAAAAAAAAAAAAGTATCTTAATTTTTAGAGAATTAGCACAAATTGCAGTGAATACATATTTAAAATTTTAGATTTTTAGACTCTCTGCTAAAATTTAAAACATCCCAATCTGGTGGTTATCTAGACCGAAGTAGGAATCAAACTGTCAAATTTCAAGTTCTTATCTCATGTGGAGCTAAGTAAATAACTTCCTTATTTTGCAGTTTTTTACCACATTTTTAACATAGTAAATTAGCTCATATTCCAATGAACACAAACACTTAAAATAGTTTGTAAGATAAAATAACGGAAATACTATTTAAAAAACAGGTCAACTAGATTTTGTTATATATTTTTAAATGATCTTAAAACAACTGACACATTAGTAAGAACAATTGATTAATCAGTTAAAAACAAATGTTAAAATTTTATCTAAAAATTCCGTAAAAACAAATGTTTATTTATCATTTGTATGTTCTTTAATCTGCAAAATGTAAACCCATACAGTATATAAATCCACGTTGTATGAATTGTCTTATTGCATTTATAAACTTCTTGTAATTCGAAATGAAATAATTTTTTATTAAAAAAAAAAAAACAATTTAAGTAAAATACAAAATATTTATGTATACTATAAGTATGAAGACATTTTGTTACTTTGGTAACTGCCCTCAAACTATTCATTTATCTACCATATAATAAAAAGACATTTTACTGGATACTGCATACTGTGGGGGCTTTTTGTGCCTTTTTTAGGCCATGAATCCGTTTTTGATAATTATTTTTATTTTTAAGTACCGCCAAAGGAAATTGAGGAAATTGTTATAAAAATTTACAAATATTTATCTCTCTCATTATGCAATCCCAAATTTTAAGTAGCCCAAAATGTTCACCGTTAAAAATTAGAGGGGTAATGCGTATATATATATGTTTATACACTGCGCGCCATCAGGTTAGCGTCCCACTTTCACCAATCAATAATATTATCTGAACCAATTGAAATATAGCCTTACAGTTTTTATTCCGTAGACTCCTAAGAATTCTTTTTAACCGTACTCCTACCTTGGACAAAAATTCATAATCCTACCTTTGTGTAGTTTTCTACATCTTGTATGTATTCTATATAAAAACAGGTTTATTTTGTAAACAACAATTATTTTATTTAAGGAAAAAATTGTTTTTACATGTTTTTAAATATAAAATAATAATTTAAGTGTATTTCTACATATTTTCTATGCAACCAACACAAACAATGCAGTTGTGGTGAGCCTTGCAAACGGTTTTTTCACAAAGGCAGCAAGCTAACTCATGGTTATAGCTTGCTTTGGCGTTCTTTTCTTGTGTGCAATATACGCATCTGCCTCTTTGTTTCAATTGTTTTGGAATGCGTGAGGTAGAGCTTAGTTCAGGTACGTTTGACCGCACAGAACTAGCACGTGGACCTCGTTTTCTCTGCGCCATGTACGGTTGGGCAAGAGCAAGTGCCAGATCACGCAAAAACAAACGGCGCTTTGCATTTTTTTTGCTTTTCGGGCCAATTAGGGTTAATTCTAAAAGTATATGAAAGTTTTGTATTATGTTTAATAAATAGTGAACGAAATGATAATTTCAGAACTCACTGCATATAGATCACAAATGCATTCAATGATGATATGTCAATCATGTTACTAAACACAACCATTGGCCACCTGTTGGTTTTTCGTTTACAGCTATATCCAGAAATCATTTTATCAACTGTGTCTACTCTACCCTTAGTTCGGTTATAGTACAAAATTATTTCTGGTAACTTCTTTCCAACAGTCTCGACTTCTGGTGTGTTGTGAAGAGCACCCTGTGTAAGAAACAAGGGTAGTATCTTTGGTAAATGCGAATGTGCTCTGAAAAAGTGGAGACTTTTTCCATTGTAACAGTTTTGGTGGAATCGAGCACTTGTTCTTACGCATTGTTCCAACCATGGTCAATTGTTTTTGTAGTAATTTTTGACCCAACTCATAAGACGTGAAGAAATTGTCCATAGTAACGTTATGACCTTTTAGGCCCTCGACCTGATTCAAAACAACTCGTTGGCCTTGATTTTTTTCTGGAATAGCTCCAGCAGCTTTCCCAAGGTATGGTTGGATTTTCCAGACATAGTATATTTTCGCACATACGAGAACCCAAAATTTCAAACCATATCTCTCTGGTTTGCTTGGCATATATTGCCTAAATGCACAACGACCATGGAAACCACATAGCTGTTCGTCTACAGTGACACAGTCGTAAGGGTTGAAAAACATTTGTAACATTTCAGACCACATATCACACAGATGACGATTTGGAGCAAATTTATCCTCAGATCTGTTTTGTCTACGACTTATTGTATCATCGAAGCGAATAATTTTGGTCAAGTACTCAAACTGTTTTTTCGACATAATTTCTCTGAAAATAGGCGGACCGAAAGTGACATCGAACAACTCAAGAACAGACTGATTCCTTGATCAGAAATAAAGCAATTGAAATTGGAACGCTATTATTCATATATATTCAGTAACATTCAACTTACTTGTAAACGCCAGCCAATATCAAAACAGCCAAATATGCATATTGAAGCATATTGGCATCGACTTCTTCATGGTTTTCATTCTTTAGCCGGCCAAATGCATTCGTGTTTTCCAAAATTATTTTCTCAATATGAGGTGGAAAAAATATCAAGAAAGCATCCTTGATACTATTCACGCGCGATGAAGCAGTATTAGTAATTCCTTGCCGCAATCTCAACACATTAGCAGTTAGATTGCGCCCTCCAAAGTGTGTTGTCTTTTGAGACAAACAAAGGATTGTTTTCAACTAAATCAGCACCGGCATCATCTTCCTCGCTTTAACTTCTTCGCTTTCATTTTCATTTGCGTCGTCACTTAATTCATCGCCTATTTCTGGTTCGTCAATATGCATTTTATGTTCATCATCATTACCAGATGAAAAGTCTTCGTATTCACTATCCCCATTCAATAGTTCGCAAATCTGTTCATCACTGAGATATGAAGGTCCAGCCATTTGTGACAAAAAAAGCACTAGAAACTCAAACCACTGGGACCGTAAAACAATGTAAAAGCGTGCCAACTACAATGAAAAGACCGCGCAACTAAATCTAGCATATACAGATTCATTGGTGCTAATTGGTATAAAAAAACTAAATTGCATAGCCTACTATTTCAAAATAATAAAAATTTTGCTATTATTCAAAAATTCAAAAAAGCATAGCCTGCCACCTAGAAACTATCTATATAAGCGTTAGAGATATTCAAAAAATCAAAATTTCATAGTCTTCCATTAACATTTGTTGGTTTCTTGCTTTCATTTTACACTTTCTTATGAAAAGTAGAAAACTACACCAAGCATGCCAAATTAAAGTTGTCGAAAAGCAACGATCCACATATGATTTGAAACTTAAAAGTTATCCATTTCGGTTCATATACATGATAAAGGAAAAGTCAAAAAAAATTGGTAACCAAACTTTAACAGATTTAGAAATTTTTGAAAAAAAAATGTGGTTTTCTACACTAATGTGGGAGTACGGTTAAAATAAAACAACAATGACGGCTGTAACGTACTTGGAGCAACCATAAAGCTTTTTAATTCTTATATACTATACTTTAGCAGTTTTAAGGATAATTAGTAATGCGTGGTGCCGCCTTTGCTTGAAATTACTTCGAAAATTCGATTGGGAATTAAATAGTAATGTTTTTCAAAGTAGTTTAAGTTAAACGAAATGGTGAAATAAGTGTGTTTGATGCCTTCAAATAATTCGGCTTTTGTGTTATATTGTGTTCCACACTCGTACACTATTTGGCTCGACATCCACGATTTAACCAATCGGGCAGTATGGATTGGAGTATTATCGTGCTGAAAATGCCATTTCATATTTCAAAAGAATTTTTAAAAGTAAGGAAAAGCCGTTTTCAAAACGATGTTGTAGTTTTCTGCATTCATACGCGATGTTAAAAACTGCAACACGAAGGTGCCATAGTAGGATAATGCTACCCACACCATCACGCCCCCACCCGTCTGTGTACGCGGTCCAAATAATGCTCCTCCTTACATAGGTCATGAAAATATTAATTATACCCATCGGGCCCTTCTAAATTAAACTTATTTTCCTTCGAAAAGACAACGTAATGCTACGGAGTAGACGGCGTCCTGTGTGTTCGAGCAATATTTAAGCACATTTTCTTTCTAAACATATTAGATGGCGGCTTTTTTTTAATTTTTGCCTCTGTAGGTATGTAGCTTTCCTAATCACTCTTTTAACTGTTGACAAGCTCGCCTTAACTCCAGTTTTTTTCTTGGATTTTAGTAGACGAGTCGTGCGTATTCGAAGCTTGCCTCGGTATGGCTCGCTTGTCTGAATGGTAAACCACTCGTTTATTACCGCCCTTGAAGTTTGAGTTTTTATTATTTTGAAGAAAACTGGCAATCGTTTTTCTGTACCTTCCAGTTTTTTGTGCAATTTTATAGAAGGATAATCCGAAATCATTGTAGGTTTCAATCTTTGCTCTTTTTTCCAAAGATAAAACTGTTTCTCTTCCCATTTTATGCGTTTATTTAAAGACAAATTCTTGTATAATCTGCACAAAAACTTTGGTAACCATGATTGCCAAAACAAGCAAGATAACTAAAAATAAATTTGGGGCGCTAACCTGATGACTCAAAATAAATACAAGCATTTTCGTGAAAAATAAAACAAAATAGCAAATAATATATAACAGTTCTTCTATCGACCTTTAATTTTTGAAGAGAAGCTAGCCGATGGTCTGTATTTTCAATGTCTCTTAGACATAATTGAGGTTCAATGTCGTTAATATGCCGAATTATCTCATCCTTTAGCTCTTGAATTATTCTTGGCTCATTGGCATACACTTTTTCTTTTAAATAACCCCAAAGAAAGAATTCCTATGGTGTCAAAACCTACTGGGCGTGGTGTTTTCACATTTCTCCAGATTGTGAACATATTTGGTTGATTATGCTTACCAAAAAAATCACGAAATGTATTTTGATTTGAAAACCAATGTTCCTAAAATGATTCAACGTTCTTTAATTGTGTACCTCTCCTTGGTTGAATTTTTCAAACACTTAAACAAAGAAATGTCAAATTAAGTTGGGAAAACAACTTGACGGTAAGGTGCGACTCACAATTAAGATCGTGTATTATGTTTGGACCACCCTTTATATACAGTAACCACCTACAAAATTTATTCCATAACTTCTTATTAAATTAATTCAAACTACATTATTTACAGATATAGAGTAAGAAATTATGCTTTGAAATGATTTGTTTACTTGACACCCACTAAAATTATATGGTGAACATTATTTTAGTTTAAATAAAAACCTTTGAAAAGTATGTTTTATTTATTTATTTATTTTATATTAATCATATAATTACAAATTATATCCTAATACCCTAACCGGGCACTAGCAATAAAGGCCATCGACTCGTTGTAGCAAAAACAGACCAGAGCCTCTGGTTTGAATCGAACCCACGACCCCCGCACTGATAAGCTAGCACGCTAACAACTAGCCTACGGGGGCTAATCCACACTTAAAATAGTTTGTAAGTTAAAATAACTGAAAATATTATTTAAAAGAAATGAAATTTCATTTAAAAACCGGTCTACTTAATTTTCATTAAAATTAAATGCCATTTGTTATTTATTTTTAAATGTTGACTAATCAACAGATACATCCGTAAGAAACAAATGATATAATCAGTTAAAATAAATGTCAAAATTTTACCTACCAATCCTTAAAAAATTATTTTTTTTTTTTCATTTATTTGAAATTGTTTCCGTTTTTGTATTTTTTGTTTTTTAATATACTACTAGTAATACAAAATGTATGTATACATAGTTATATACACTTTTTGTGTGAATGTGTTTGTGTATGTATGTGTGTTTATGAAGTTTTTGTAATTTTAATTAAAAAATTTTGTATATATACAACCAAATTAATTAAAAAAACAAATTGAAATTTTTTGAATATTTTTTTTTTGAAACAGACAGCAAACAAAATTTAAATTTGTAATAACTGTTATGGACACAAATAAACCACAAGTTTCCATTTTGCGCTTAATTTTTTATTAAATTTCAAGCAAATGAATCTGAAAAAAATGGTAAATGATAGTAAATTATTTCGAATAAATGTATAAAAAAGTTAATATAGATATTTCTTTGAAAAATAAATGTATGTTCCTTTATTTTTAAATGCAATGGAAATGTTTTTTATTAAACTACAAACAGTTAACTAATGTCAGTTCTGTTTTGACATTTGTGTAGTAAACACATGCGAAATACACGTTAATAAACAATGTTACGCTACACTGCTCCAGAACGCGGAATATTGGTGACTATTTATTTGAGCATTAATGAAGATGATTTTTTATCAAAAATAATCATGAGTGATGAGGCCCATTTCCATCTTAGCGGGTACGTAAAAAGCAAAATTTACGCTTCTGGGGCATTGAAAATCCGCGTGTAACCCACGAAGAGCCATTACACCCGCTCAAAGTCACTGTATGGTGTGCTGTTTTCGCTGGAGGAGTCATCGGACCTTTTTTCTTCGAAGACGTCGCGGGCCAAACGGTTACTGTGAATGGTGAGCGCTACAGAGCAATGATCAACGAGTTCTTTTTGCCGCAACTTGATGGATTGGGATTGGAAAACATGTGGTTCCAACAGGACGGTGTAACGCCACACACTGCAAGTGCCACAACCAATATGCTTAAGGATGCATTTCCCGGGCGCCTAATCTCCCGTTTTGGCGATTTGCACTGTCCAGCAAGATCGCCTGATTTGACCGCTCCAGACTTCTTTTTGTGAGGCTTTTTGAAGTCGCGGGCTTATGTCAACAAGCCTCAGACTCTTGCAGCTCAAAGTGATGGAAAATGCCATAAAAAGGGCTCAAATGACAATCAATTGTGGCGGCGCACAGTGGTCAATTTCGCGAGATAGCGGTCAAAACTCTATAACTTTTGACCGGATTGGTATTTTTTTACGCAATTTGTTTTGTTCAATAGGAGGGACTTTAAGCTTCAAACGTAAAAATCGACTGATAGGAACGTAAGTAATGTGGAGTTAAAAATGCATTTTAATTTTTTGTTGAGTTTCCATGTAAAAGTTGAATATTTTGACATTTTAAATAGGTATTTTTTTTATAATTTCTTATTTTCTTCAATCGTATTTTACAACCAATACTTATTTATTATTCCTAAACTTAATTTTGGTCTGAAAATGCCAACATTTGGCCCCTGGCATTTATTTAGTCTCAATATTCACAGGGGCCAAAGGTTGGTTTTTTTGGAAGAAAGCTAATTCTTGCGAGGATTAAACTGAAAAATAACACTGAAATTCCCAACAATATCAATACCATTTGGATATATTATATACAGAACACAACATCGATAAAATTTTAAGTAAACTTTTACTATTGATTTAAAGTGCACATATATTTTATTTAAATGTATTAATAAAAATTTATACTAAAATTAGAAACAAATTATAATCTTTAAACTAGTATTAATTAAACAATATTAGTAAAAATTTCTTCCAAATAGCTTTGATTTTCATTTTGCAGTAGTTGTTTAGCTTCTTCATCTAACTCTAATGAGGTTGATTTCCATTTCTGTCGAATACTGGACATATATGGGTCTGATGTGCACAACAAAATATTAATAAGATCTTCATTAGTACAATATCTGGAAATTTTTCTTGTATTGTGCTGGTGAAAGAATCTGTAGTCTTTGTTCCTTTTTTCTTGCGCTTCTTCTGAGAGATCTCTAATTGGAAGTATATTGTGCTGAATTATTTGTTCCCCATGGAACAAAATTTTGTGAACTGTGGTTGGCATATGTCTCCAAGAATATTTTTGGTTATAAAGGGTTGCTGTCTCATTAGCATACTGACCAAATTTTTTTGCATCTATCTTTTTGCTACATGCTATAACTTCTAATATGATTTGGAATCGTCGTATTAAATCATAATCTACTCCAGTTATAGAAGCTGCAGTTTCTGGATCGGAAAAAATCTCCTTGCTGTGTTTCCATCATTAGAATTTCCTTCTCCTTGCTTTGGCTGGTCAATTATAAGGCCTATCTCACGGTATTTTTCTTGAATATCTTTTTTTTTTTGCTTTCTTTTTTCCAAATTTTCTTTGTTGTTTCTCACTGTTTCGCCTAACGGGCCAAATTCCAAATCGTATCCCAATTTAAGAATATGCTCCATAAAACGAATTCTAGCATGAAGAGGTGACATTCCAAATTCATATGCTTCATTAAAACTATCGTCTTGTGTTGGTGGTTGGCTCAATTGACTTGATGTTTTTTGGCATATGGTGCAGCTTGACGAAGACGTTGTTTCGGTTAAAGCTTGTGCAACTTTTCCACCGATCATTGTAAGTGACATTTTAAAGTTAACTTCGATGCATTGGTCATTAAATTCAAATATCACTGGTTGAAGTTCTTTAATTTCATCTCTTATTTTGCCAACTTCTTCAGTTATGACATCTTTAGTTTCTTTTTTGTAAGCAAACTTTATTGGTCTACAAAATTTTGTTGACGAGGGAATTTCATTTTTCCATACATCTATCTCTGCAGCTCTACTAGTTGACGGCTCTGAACCAATATAAGTTTTTGTTAAACGTAATGGAACGAAAGAAATCATGAATAAATTGGCATCTGATGAATTTTCCGCATTACATTGTTTGTAT
Source organism: Eustalomyia histrio (assembly GCA_949748255.1). Classification (NCBI taxonomy): domain Eukaryota; kingdom Metazoa; phylum Arthropoda; class Insecta; order Diptera; family Anthomyiidae; genus Eustalomyia; species Eustalomyia histrio. The sequence goes on along the minus strand of OX456525.1, from coordinate 90,313,311 downwards.
AGTTTCTGGCCAGAGGACCCATCACATCCCCATTTAGAAATTAAAGTCATGCTGCAATTTTTAAACTTCTTTAAATAGTCAGCATCAAATGTTTTTAATAATCGTTCTGCAGTGTGTTCAAGAAGATCCTGCAATTTTATTTCTGCTGAACTTGAAGTTACACTAATAGCAGTTGGTGAAGGTAAGCAATCTTTTTTGGCAGAAACTATATCTCGATATGATGGAAAAATTCCACAATTTTTTTCATTGGTTCGCTTCCGCAATTCTGTATATTGGTTTTTAGTCATTTTCAAATCCAAAAATAGTGCAAATGCTTCTTCTGGAGTAAATTTATTTTCTTCAGTTGGTGTCGGCATACTTTCTAAAATCCTTTTTGTGCGTCTGGGGCTTGCTTCCACTATTTTTTCAATGATAGCAATTTTACTCTTTTTAGTTTTCGATGGTTGAATTTGGTGCAGAAATGAATCCTTTATGATGCTACAAGAAACTTCTTCATTGATATGTTTAAGCTTGCGTCTTCGTGATCTTTCACTACAATTATCAATTGGCTTTGCTGGTCGACCACCTTTTCCAGTTTCCGTGGTAGTTACTGATGGCTTTTTAAAAATAAGTTTATTTCTTAGCCATTCTTGGTTGCGTGAGTAAAACAATTTCTTGTTTCTGGAACATTGATTGTACCGTTTTCTTAAAGTATTTAAAAAGTTTTTTATTTTTAAGTTATGAATTTTAATTTCTTGTTTGTCGCATATTTTGAAGAATGGATTATTCATTATATGTAAAATAATGTCGTTTTCATCTTTCCTTTCAAAATATATATCAGATAGAACACTATAACTGAATTTAGCCATTGTTTAAACAATAATGAAGAAAAAAAATTAATGCATGGATTAATATACTTTTGCTCAAAGTTTCAACATGATCTTTTTTACCTCTTTGAAACATAATATAACAGGTACTTGGTTTTACCAGTTATTTACATTGGTTTTAAATTTATTTACAATTTTCAGGTATTTAAGTTGTGTAATCTTAGATGGCAATAAAATCTTTTTTACCTTTTCCAAATGAATTGCTAGATACCACATAATTTGAGAGTTCTATTGTCATTTTTGTCAAAATTTTGATAATTTTGGGTCAATAAGAACTCTTGTACAAAATTTCATCAAAAAATATGCATAATAGCCACTTTCACATACAAATAACTTCTAAAAAAATATGACGTGCATTTGTACCGAATATCTTACCTTGGGTCAGAAAAATTGCTGTAGCTCAAAAAGTGCAGTCCCGATGCATGGACATGTATATATAGGAATGTAGCGGAGAGTTAGGACTACAAAATAGTAAATTTGTGTTTTGACTCAGCTTGACTCACAGGAGTTGTGCTCTATGAAGTAGGAAATTTCCGAGAAATTTTACCTTTTTTAAAAAAAGTATTTAAATTGTTCTGTAGAGTACAGTAGAGCTTCAATTTTTTTACCAGTAATAGGAAATAAGTTAAGTTACAACACAAAATTTATTTCGTCCAAAAATCTTGAAAAACAAAAAAGTTATGATCATTTAAACTTTAAAAATTAACTAAAAATATCATAAATTTACTAAATTCTGAAAAAGCCCATTTTGGACCACCCTGTTCTCAGTGAAATAGTTGAAATAGAGTTCTAATTTTTTGGCTCCCGAGGTTTACTACTGTCTACTTTCATATGAGTCTAATAACTTTAAAATCGGAGAACAAAAACCAAAAGGAGTTTTGGCCGCTATCTCAAAATATTGGCCACAGTGCGGCGGCCATTTACATGGCATAATATTCTCGACTTGATGTAAAAAAAATTAAAAGACCAAATAAAAATAATCCACAAGAAGAATCAAAGTTTTTCATTTTTTTTTAATTACGGCCAAAAAACCTCGGAAGGTTATTTTTGCGCCACCATGTACATAATATTCTGAGTGCAAAGACTAAAACAATTTTCATTGCCATCTTGTATGATTATATCGTCGTTTGTGTTTATTACTTTCATATTTTTATCGAAGAAACAAAAAGTTTTCCACAAATTTGTAATTCCTTTCTGTTATTATGCAAATTTCCTATTAATTATTATATTTATTAAATAATTTCTAACAACTTTTGTCAAACCAGCAACCAACACTTATTTAATATGCATTAATTTTTTCCTATTTTGTATATTTGTGTTTCAAGATTATGAACACAATAAGCTTTTTACTACTCGTACTATGAAAAAATTTGCAAAAGTAAGAAATTACAAATGAAAAGCTTCAATTATTCTAGAATTTGTTTTGTTTATAGAGAAAAAATGCAATTCAACGAAAAAAATTCTCTAATTTTTTTTTTTTTTATAAATCATTTTGTTTTTGTCTACCAATTTTTTGTAAATGATTATATTACGAGTATGCAAAGAGAATGAAGAAGCAAGTAATTTTTTCCTGCCATCTAAATTTGTAATACAGATTAAGCATTTGTAGGTAGTTTAGAGCAGCGCTTACCATCAAAAGTAAATTAAATAATTTTTAAAATATGTAGTATAATAAATGCACATAATTGTTTTTTTTTTTATTTTTCAATGGAATATTTAGCTTGATGTAAACGTTATTGTATTTTTAAGGAGTTTACAAAGTACATTGTGAGTTTTGTTCGTCTGGCAAAGGTTGGGTTATTTTCAAAATCCTTTTTCTAAGTATCGTGTCAACAAAATCATTGTTGTCGTCAACATTAGTCCTTAAAAAACAAAAAAAAAACAATATTAATTTAATTTACTCACTTATTGTCTTTTGTTTGGGTGCATAATTTTTTTATTGTTGTTCTTCCACTTTAAATTAAACAAAAAATTTGCGGTAAATAGAATCTCAGGATTTTTACATTCAAATTAAATATAAGAGATTAAAAGCACACATCTACGTCACAAACAGCCTTTCGAGGTATAAAGAAAATTGAAATGATAATTAAAATTTTTAGAATATTACAAAAAAATAAAATCACTTTTGGTTCGAATTTCAATACAGCCTTCTACCAAAATTTATTTAAACTATTTTGGTCTAAACAAAAAAATACAAAGTCAAAAACTTTCATCTTAACGTGATTTCGTGTTGTAGTCCTCTTTTTAACTCCTGGAAAATAGTTTACGGGTCAATGTTGTAGATAAAATTTCCAAATATTTTATGTTCTTGTAGAAACTTCAAATTTTTTTTGTCTTCTTTTTATGGATTTGCATTTCACAGAAAATTACCTTTTATTTGAGTATAATTATGTCAGAAAATATTAAAAGGGTGTTTTTTGGACCCCTTAAGGATCTTGTTATATTTAAAAATTTTTCCTTATAGCACTTGAAATTGTCAAACAAATATATAGCCCCATTAATATTATGTTCAAATTAGTAAATAGAGGGATAAATATTACATCCCCTTCACTAGATGTTGAAGAAATATGTTATATAGTAGTAAAACGATTTTTAAATTTTGGATGGATCAAGTTTTTAAAACGACTTTGTTTGGTTTTTAGTGACAATGCTTCATCTTTCAAGAATATTTACTACCCATTTGCGGAAATCAACGGTGATATATCTTCCATCCGCAATTTGGGAAGGTCATTCAAAGCAGCTGATAATCCAGAAAACATATGATGGACTGTATTGGAAAGAAGAGTCTACTGTAGACGCCTGGAGAGTGCACAGAGACCTGCTGAACTATGTATCATGGGAACTTGAAAATACAACCAATTATTCTGGTGTCGGAAGTCCGCTATTCGCTTAGTGTCCCGGGACAGTTTGTACATACATACGCCTTATGATCATGGAAGGGTTACTGGGGATGCAAATCCATCCAGTGACAACAAATTCCAGCAGTCACAAATTGTTGAAACAGAGGATTCCACTATATTATGTTATAAAATATGTGGATCAGTGGATCCTAAGGTGACGGAACTTCTGATATTTTTGTACATACACTCACCAAAAAAAGTCTGTAATGGCAACTGAAAATTTTGCTGTTATTACGGGAAATTCTGCTAATTTGAGCCCAGCGGTATTTTTTGCTAATCTTAGCAACACATGTCTGCTGACGTGTAGTACAATGAAATTAGTAGAAAAATTAGTAGCGGCTACTAAATTTTAGTAGACATTTGAATTTTGATTATAGTTTTTAAAAGATGTTTTATACAATATCGACTTTTTTAAAATTAGTAATTTTTTTTGCTAATTTTAGCAAATCGGTTTTCAAAAATTTGTAAAATGATTTCTGAAATTAGCAACGAAAATTTTTAGATACTCTGTAAAAATTCTGTAATTTGTAAAATGTAAATAGCAAAAAGATTTGCTAAATAATAATTTTTTTTACTAAAAATCAGTACAAAAATAGTAAAGTGGGATTGAAAACCGTTTACAAATTTTTCTACTAACTTTTTTTTCTGAGTGTAATCGATTTTAGAGTTCTGGTGAGTAACTGCTAGACTGCGGGTCGGATGAGTGATAATTTCAGGTTTTTTTTGAGGTAATAATGAAACTGTGGAGCATATCATGTACCACTTGTTCAGTTCTTGCCTACCCCACAGAGAGTTGTTTGTGCGATTATTTATTCCGAGGATATCCCTAGAATCGGAATTACAAGATTCCTGACATTTGTTCAGAGACTGTGGGTCACCTTGTGTGCCATCACATCTGTCTGAACCTACGTGGGGTTACGCAGCTTAACTGGTATCGCTAGGGACCAATTTTTAAGAAAAAAGCAACACTCAGGAAATCCTTTCTACAAATTAATGTGTTGCTTTGTTTCGAAAAGGCACAGTGTAGTTATGAGAGGTGGTTAAAGATGAAAGCATTCTAATAGGACAACAGTTGTTGTCCGCCATTTGATGAAGAATTGTCTCAATTATTGAAGCTTTTTATCAACAACTCCTTACTGATATGGCAGTTCTGATCGATGTGGTCAAAGGTATTAGGATATAAATATGATATTATTTCTTCTGCTTTTAGATCAAAGCAAGGCTTTCAATCCTGTTGATCACTCGATTCTACTCACTAAAATCAAAAAAAATCTTTATTTTTCTTATTCGGCTAATAAACTTATTTCCTCTTACCTTATTAATGCTAAACAAGTGCTTAATTTGAATAGTGTAACTTCTAATTCAGTTGCTGTTGAAAGAGGAATGCCACAAGGGGTCTATTCTCAATTTACTTTTCTGTATGTACATAAACGATTGGACTGAAGTTCTGAATTAGGGTGGTGTTCAAATGTATGCTTATGATGTACAGTTGTACAATCTAATAAATTTGTGTTAAAATCTACACTATTAAATGCAGGTAAGACAATGTGACACAATGTTTAAAATCAAAATATGTGTAAAAATAAAATACACAAAGTGTTTAAAGTTTACACGATGGCCGGAAGTAATACCACTAACAGACGCAACCGCAGAAACTGTGGCATTTGCGTTAATCGACGGCTGGATAAAACACTTTGCCATTAAATTAAAAATAACATCCGATCAGGGAAGCCATTTCGAATCATTGTTGTTTAAAGAACTTTCCAAAGCTCTTGGAATAACACATCTTCGAACCACAGCTTACCATCCGCAGTCAAACTTCCTATAATTTTACTTGAATTAAGGTCAATTTATAAACCAGACATCAGTGCTACTCCGACTGAACTAGTTCTTGGTACACAGGTGCGTTTACCTGGTGAATTTCTGGCACCATCTAACACAATTTATCAATCTAAATTTGTAAACGAATTTAAACAAATGATGCAAAATCTTTAACCTGTGGATACAGCACATCACAGTGTACAAAAGCCATTTATTCACCAACACTTAAATGAAGCAGAATTTGTCTTTGCACGAAACGACATAGTTAAGAGATCTCTTACACCACCTTATGAAGGTCCATATCCAGTAATAAAAAATCATCAAAAGACTTTAGTCTTAAAATGAACAACAAGCTAGTAAATATTTCAGTTGATAGATTAAAGCCTGCAAATATATTTAATGATAATCAAGAGTTACAACATCAACCTGCCTCAACTACTCGTAGATCGAAACGACTTTCAGTTCGCATCGCGATATAAAAGTCGTAAAAAAGGTGTACTGTGGGCACTTGCCATTGAAATACTTTACATTTTAAATTTTATAATAATCAACTTATGATTTTCATGAATTTCTTTTATTGTCAAAAAATTTTGTGTAAAATATTTTCCAGTTAGTTTTTAAACTTCAAATAATAAACATCAATTTTTGTTCTATACATTTAGAATAAACAAATATGTATCAAAAAGGTTACACAACATTTGAATTTTGATAAAATTTAAATTGTATGTGGCTAAATAAGCTCCATTAAATGCATGAACATCCTTTTAAGATGTTTAGAAGCACGGTTAGAAATGTGCTTAATATGGTGTAATAGTTAATAATACAAAAATCAGATTTCAGGAAAATACATACATTTTATTTAGAACAAAATTCATGAGAAAAGAAAAAATTCCAATTAACATGAAAATTTTAGAATTTTAGTGTAACAATAATCGCCAGAATCTTAGCTTTTCTGTAAAAATTAGTCTTCTAAATTTGAGGACATTTCTATAGGAAAAGGCCATCAGAATCTAAGGGTTTTCCAAAAGAAAAATTCTTAATAATTTGGACAGATTTTTATAGGAATAATTTCTCTAAAGCAAAGTTAATGAGGGGATAAAGTCTCCAGAGTCGGAAGATTGTTCTATAGGAAAAATCTTTGAAAATCTGAACTTCATTCTATTAAAAATTTATCTATGTGATAATTTGCGAATTCAAATCTCAAATTGCCAAAATCCCGAAATATAAACTAATTATAAACCACATTATAGAATTTTTTTTGAAACCAAAATTTCTGTTAAAATTTGGACCTTAAACAGAAATTACCAAATACGTATATATTTAAACAAAAGCTCCAAAACAAAACAAGAGTATTTGAGATATTGTAATATTTTTTAATGGATGGTAAATCAAAACAAAGCTATAAAGTTTCCTTTGTCCTGAGAAGTGCATTTTAGTCCTATAGAAGCAACAGAATAAATTAGTTTTCGATGCACTGGAATAAAAAATAAATCTAATATTGATTAATGTATTAATTGATGTATGTACTTTATAGCCCTTTGACCCAACCCGAAAAAGAAACTTTAGAAAAATATATATAATTTTTTTCTATTGTATATGGCTTTGTATATCAGGGCTTTGTTACTTTTCTTTGTTGCTTTTAATCAAACTCTTAAAACCTCTAAAAAAAAATTAGCATTGCTCACAATGTTGCAAATAAATTATTATACTGACCCTACGATATTATATTTTATAAAATCCGCTAAAATGTTTAGCAACTTCTTAATAGAAAATAGTTCTTATTTATTTACAAAAAGTTTTAATTTGACAAACCTTTGTATATGTACTACAAATTCAAAATACACAAAATGGGCCTAGAAAATTTATAAATTTTTTTAATTACTAAATTGAACTTGTAATTTTTCTAAATTAATGTGTAGAATGTTAAAACATGTTTAATACTATAATTTGTGTGTAATAAAGGGTGTCCCAAGAAGAACGCAATTTTTAAATCTGGCAACATTCGAAGTGTCATTGTTTGACATTTGAACAATTGTTATTGTTTGCTAGTAGAAGGTACGAGGTTAGTAAAAATGGAGCGCTACACGAATGAACAATGCATTCTCATTGTGAAATTGTTTTACCAAAATGGTGAAAGTTTTGCGGCTGCAGTTCGCAAATTGCGATCAATTTGGGGTCACAATAATGCTCCAAAAGAGTCAACTGTAAAGAGATTAATGGATAAATTTGCCGAAACTGGGTCTGTTAGTGATGTAAAGACAACAACGCGCCATCGACCAGGTCGATCGACCGAAAATGTCGCAGCTGTACGTGATGATGTCGCTCAAACTCCATCCACCTCAATTCGACACCGAGCTCAGCAAATTGGTGTCTCCAAATCCACTTTGCAGCGAATTTTGACGAAAGATTTGCATCTTCATGCATACAAAGTTCAATTGACTCAGGAACTGAAGCCAGCTGACCATGGACAGCGAAGGGAGTTCGTTAATTGGGTATTGGAGAGACAACATGAAAATGCTGATTTTGCCGATAAAATCATCTTCAGTGACGAGGCCCATTTTCATCTTGATGGCTTCGTCGATAGGCAGAATTGTTGCATTTGGGGTGAGGAAAATCCTCGAGTGATTCACGAGAAGCAAATGCATCCTCAACGTGTCACTGTGTGGTGTGGTTTTTGGGCTGGAGGAATCATTGGACCTTTTTTTTATGAAAATGAGGCAGGTGAAGCGCAAACAGTCAATGGTGTTCGGTATCGTGAAATGATAACCAGTTTTTTCTTGCCTAGAATTGAAGAAATGAATGTGGAGGGCATGTGGTTCCAACAAGACGGCGCCACATGTCATACAGCCAGAGAAACAATTCAATTGCTGCATCAGTCATTTCCCGGTCGTGTTATTTCGCGTTTTGGAGATCAGAATTGGCCGCCTAGATCGTGCGATTTAACACCATTAGATTTTTTTCTTTGGGGTTTTTTGAAGTCGATGGTTTACGCGAATAAGCCGACGACGACTCAAGCCTTAAAAGAGGAAATTGGACGCTGCATTAATGAAATACCGCAGCATTCATGCAAAACGGTCATTGAAAATTTCATTAAAAGATCGCGTGCATGCCAGCAAAGCCGCGGCGGCAACCTGCACGATATATTGTTCCATACATAACCTCATTCTGTCTACTTTACGATATAATAAAGTTTCACGATTTTTTTTTTTAAATATCTGTGTTTTATTTAAAATTTAAAAATTGCGTTCTTCTTGGGACTCCCTTTACATTCGCTTGGCTTATAATTTCTACGTAAATTGTCATTAAAAATTACCCAAATGCCTCGAATGACTGCAGCACGTGATGTACGAGTGGCATTGTTGTCAAATCGTATGAAACGCAGCATCATTCTAAATCTATCAAAAGACATTGCAGCTCAAATCAGTGGTAGATGAATAGGTTTCCATAATTCTGACAAATGCTCCTTATTAGATTTGTGTACTCCACAAAAAATTAAAATTCCAAAAAGGCGTCTAGTTCATCTTCTGTAAATGGTTGGAATATTTTGGGTTTTGGCCGGTCGGCCACGTTTGAAAACTTTTGTGTCATGTTAAGATTGTAATCATCAATAATTTTTTTTCCTTTTCTGTTTGTTTTGCGTAAAATTATGTCACATATTTCGGTCGACAAAAAGCTTTTAAATATTTGCTGTGCTGTTAAAATATTGCTGCCAAAGTTTGCGCCGCTACGCTGACGTAATATATTTCGGTTTATTGGTTACGATTCAGTGCAAGGCGCAAGATCCCAAAGAGTTTAGCTCTTCTTCATCACTATAATCTGAATCATATGAATCCTCAGCAGCCTCAATGCATCCCACCTGGAATGTATTCGTCGATATCAAAGGGTGTAAATTCGTCGTCATAACTTTCACAATCGCACAATATCTCACGAATTTCGGGTGAAGAAAATCTTTGGATCCATTTTGTGTAAATATCAAATCCACTTTTAAAAAGCTAGGCACCTTTACTTGGTGAAAATTTATTTCGAATGAAACTCTTAATGCAAAATCAAAGGCCAAATGTCAATAAAATACTATTACAAGTGACTTTAATGTGAGCATATCACATGTGCAACAAAAGAAAAAAGGGAATCCCTAATATACGTAGTGTTTGCCCATTCATTATACAGGAAATCACGTAATAAGATTTTTATTTTTTTGCTGGAGATTTAAAAATATATTTAAAGGGGAATCTTATATTGAAATGTTATATATGTAGAACAAAAGTAAAACGGAAAACCCCAAAACATACATTTATTGTGTGCTCATACATTTTATAGAGTATCACGGAATAATGCATTTATCATACACCCAAAAAAAGTTTGTAATATCAGCAATTTGTTTGCTAAATTCAGCAAAAAACTTGCGGAGTTTAGCAACTTCTTTGCTAATATTAGCAACTTTTCCTGCAAGGATCCTCACAGCAAGTTGCTGACATTAGGTACACATTTTTTTTAGGTATAGTATTTTAAAAATATATGAAAAGGGAAAAATCAAAGTAAAATTCTATTTTTATATCATTAACCGTCGACACTTTGCACAATAGAAGACACCTAGTACCTGTCCAACCTATAAAAGGTGTTTTTTTCACACACATAAGGCTTAAAGCAGTATTTTTACATATATTTTTTTAAGTGTAAATTATAGTACGAATATGGTTGAAACAATCATAATCCCAAAAATAAATTATGCTCTTTGAATATGATTGCCTTAATCATGTTTTTTCACTGCTTGCATTTTTTTATTTTCTGACATATATCATCGATTAGTTTAAAAAAAATAACTATATTAATTTGATTTTCTTTAAACATGTTCATAATATTATTTCGTTAAAAACAACTTGAAATACATATTAAATTAATCTAAAATACAATCAAGAAGAGGATTACTGATTTTTCATTATATTCAACCCATTTTGTTGTTTATTTTCAATCATTGTTTAATAATCGACAAAAGTAAAAACAATAGAAAGTCGTTTAAAATAACCATCAAATTTTTACTGAAAAAAAGTTAGAAAAAACTGCTTTTGTGGTTTGTTTTTCAAATTGAAAGTTTTTTATTTATTTGTGAACACAACACATGCAGGTGTATATATTTTTATTGGCTTTGTGTGTATGTATATTTGAATCATTTCTTGTAATTTTTATTGAAATAATTTTGTTTATATACAAACTATTTTGGTAAAAAAACAAAAAGGAATTATATGAATTTATATTTTTTGAAACAGAAAACATAAAATTTTACATTTAACTGAAAATATCAACTCCTACTGAATGTCTGTAATTTTTTATAGTTTGTTTTTTGAATGACTGATTTGAATAGTTAAAAAATGTATTTCTATGAATTTCAATTGATTCTTCTTTTAAAAACAATCTTTATGTATTACTTTTGAAATAAATTACAATCGGTAACGGAAAAAATATTGTGAGTGCAGGATACTAGGCGTATGATGAACTTGGTGTGAATAATTAATATTAATCATACGTCGTATAATAGTTATAAGCAGGCCAAAGACGTTGAAGCATATATTTTAATATCGAAAAATACGCATTGAAAATTTAAAAGCAAAGTATTAATTTCAGCATTTGTTGTTGTTAGCTTGAGATCAGCATTAAATTAATATTTGTGCCAAATAAAAAATTTCCATTAAAATGGCGTTGATTTGTTAATGCATATTTTTGAATATTTTAGTGCATATTTTGGCTTGTTTTGCTAAAAATGCATAATTGCAAGGATATTTTTAATATTTCACTATATAGGAAATATTTATTACATTTTTTGTAATAATATTTCATTCTAAATTCGAAATGTGTAAGATCAAAATTGGTATTAAACACATGTCATATAATACAAGGTGGCGCAAAAGTAATCCTCCTATCAGAAAATGCTATAAGTTTTGCGATTGGCCCCTAATGTCAGTTCTGTTTTGACATTTGTGTAGTAAACACATGCAAAATACACGTTAATAAACAATGTTACGCTACACTGCTCCAGAACGCGGAATATTGGTGACTATTTATTTGAGCAATAATGAAGATGATTTTTCATCAAAAATAATCATGAGTGATGAGGCCCATTTCCATCTTAGCGGGTATGTAAATAAGCAAAATTTACGCTTCTGGGGCACTGAAAATCCGCGTGTAACCCACGAAGAGCCATTACATCCGCTCAAAGTCACTGTATGGTGTGCTGTTTTCGCTGGAGGAGTCATCGCGGGCCAAACGTTTACTGTGAATGGTGAGCGCTACAGAGCAATGATCAACAAGTTGTTTTTGCCGCAACCTGATGAATTGGGATTGGAAAACATGTGGTTCCAACAGGACGGTGCAACGCCACACACTGCACGTGCCCCAACCGATATGCTGAAGGATGCATTTCCCGGGCGCATAATCTCCCGTTTTGGCGATTTGCACTGGCCAGCAAGATCGCCTGATTTGACCGCTCCAGACTTCTTTTTGTGGGGCTTTTTGAAGTCGCGGGTTTATGTCAACAAGCCTCAGACTCTTGCAGCTCTTAAAGACAATATCCGTCAAGAATGTGAGGACCTATCGCCGGAAGTTTTGGCCAAAGTGATGGAAAAAGCCATAAAAAGGGCTCAAATGCCAATCAACTGTGGCGGCGGCCATTTACATGACATCATATTCTCGATTTGATGTAAAAACATTAAAAGACCAAATAAAAATAATCCACAAGAAGAATCAAAGTTTTTAATTTTTTTTTTTAATTACAGCCAAAAAACATCGGAAGGTTATTTTTGCGCCACCCTGTATTTTTAAAGATCGACAATAATACAACTAAATTTTTATTTTTTTTTTTCATCAGGAAACCATCAAAAGAAAGCAATTACTAATTTTCTGAGGATGATAAATAGAAATTTTCATACATTAAAAAAAACAATTGAAATTGAATTAATAGTATTGAAAACATTGACATAAATTAATAAAAAAATTCATATACAGTAGAATCTCGTAAAAGTTAACTATCGTAAAAGTTAATCGTTCGGTTAAGTTAACCGAATTTCAGCGTCCACGTGCCGTTCTATAAAATAAACTTTTCAGTTAACTTTTCTGAGTGTATGATCTTTCCAAACCTACCGTTTTTTTTTTGATCACTAAAGTGGCAATTTGGCCACTTCTTAAAAATTCATAATGGCAACGCTGAATTTCTTTTCTATTTCGAGCTGTAGAAACCAATGATAAACTTCATCGTCAAACAACTTTGATTTAGACAATCGTGAGCGTTTTAATTTGTGAGTTCTCTATTGTTTATTTAAAAATGTCAATAAAGCAGAATATATCGTCGCAAATCAGATAAAATTTACAGCAGAAAGTGGAGATTTTAAACAAAAATTGATCAGGGTATTCACGGAAAACGATAGGCATTGGATTATGGTGTATCTAAGGCAGCCATCTCCAAAATAAAGAAAAAACGTCATGCAATTTTGGAGGCTGTGGAAAACACATATGAAAAAGCACAGAAGAAAACACTACATAAACCGGAATATGCTGATATTGGGGCAAGCTTGTATAAATAACAGCGTAATTTTGCAATGACTGGTCCAATTTTAAAATCAAGTTCTAAGCACGAATTCGCCATACTGCACCCTGGAAAAAATTTAATGCCAGTGATGGATGGCTGGCAAATTTTAAGAAAATACATGGTATTCATCATCTCAAAATTTTGTGGGGAAATCCTTTCAAGCGATAATCCGACGTATCATTCATAATTTACGGACAAAAACTGACGAAATAGACATCTCCGACTCGAAATAGACATCTCCGACTCGAAACTATAAATGCAGATGAATCTGGATTATTTTATCGCTTTTCACCGGATAAAACATTTGTCGCATTTGTCGAAAAGACCGCACCGGGCCGAAAAATTTGCAAAGGAAAGAATCACATTTTTTTTGTGTGCTAACGCAGACAAAGGGGTGTGGTACCTCCCATACAAACCGCAAATTAAAAATCTATTATTTCTGCTCCTGATAACGGTATTTGAACAAAATTTGGTACGTCGGTTTGGTGTACATTTTTTAAGTGCTGCTGCAAATATGGGCGGGATTGTACAAAGTGGCGAGGTAAATCCCATACAAACCACAAATTAAAAATCTATTATTTCTGCTCCTAATAACGGTCACGCCCATTTTCAAAAATTGCACTGGTGGCCTTTCTTATTATAATAGACCAATTGGCATGAAACCTTTTCAATAAAAATAAAATTTGAAGGTAAAGCAACGTTTGCCGGGTCAGCTAGTTCATTTATAAAACAGGTAAACTTATTTTTTGGGCTTCATATTATATTTCGTTGAAAGTTTATTAAATATTTTATTATTGACAACTGCTCAAATTACACACTTTGAGCCCAATAAATTAAAATATTTTTGATTTACTGCATTTAATGTGTATTTATCAAATACAATGTTTACAAAACCATAATATGTTTCATACGGACAAAGTATTACATTTTTATGTGCTTTTTCAAACATAAATGTGTACATAAGTTGTTCAAACATATTGTGTTTTAATTTAGATATTGTGTTTTGTTTTAAATAAAAATGTACTCACTTTATTGTAGTATTTTAATTTTTTTTTTTTAAGTGTACTTAAGCAGTAGAATCGAAAATTTTTAGAATTGTACTGACTGTTCTAACAGTGGTTTGAATGAAATACACATATGTAATGATGGCTTGTGTATAAACCCTGACAAATAGAAATGCATTTTTATATCAAGATATAATAAAAAAAAAGACTGAACGGTAATATTTTTTTACATATTTGGGCAATTCACAACGGGTATTGTATCGTTGTAATTGTTGTATCGTGTATTACTTTACAATAGTGTAAAATTGTTGTTGGTAATTTACACTTAAAAATCTGATACAACTTTACAATTTCATTTGCTGTGTTTATTAAGCGTTGTCTTGTGTATCATAACATATCAGTCTCAAGTGAATGTCAGTTTGTAACAAAAAGAACAAAAAAGAAAATTCATTTGTTTATAAAAGATAATAAAAATTAGAAAATGGCAAATGGCAAATGGCAAATAATACAAATAGATCGGTAAGTTTATTTCTTTAAAAATATACGTTTATATATATCTCAAACGTATTTTATCTTTTTAGTCTCAACCAAAACGCATCCGCCTAAACCCAACAAGAAAGTGGTCAGTAGCAGAAGAAAAGTCTTTAATTGACTTTTTAATGGAAATCGGGAATTCGAGGTATATATTAGTGCCTGTTTGTGTCAATGAATATGTATTCTAATATTGAGTTTTATTTCAGAAGCCAACAGCTCAAAGCTATTACAAGCGCTTCTGTAGCGAAAAAAATGTACCAATTGATTGGACGCAGGTTAGAGGAAACACCAGAAATATGCGAGTAAGCTACAACAAAGCTAAAGCATAGGAGGGGTCAACAGGAGCCGGCAGTATGGATGGTGGAACTGTTAAAAGTAAGTTTTTTTTACTTTATTAAAAATGT
This sequence comes from Eustalomyia histrio, assembly GCA_949748255.1. NCBI lineage: Eukaryota > Metazoa > Arthropoda > Insecta > Diptera > Anthomyiidae > Eustalomyia > Eustalomyia histrio. The sequence continues at coordinate 90,298,206 of OX456525.1, read as the reverse complement.
GCAACTACTACTTCGATGAGCTTGACAATTTGTTTGGAAGCTGAATTATAGAATGCGCTATAATTGAAGACAGCTTGGAATCTGGAAGCGATGTTATGTTTTTCACATAAAGCAATTATTAGTTTGTCTTTTTCACCTTCACCTTTATTGTTTGTTTTATTTGTTTCTTCTTGTTTCTATAAATTTATAAATATTTGTATTCTTCTTCTGTACTATTTGACGTTTTACAACATGAAAATTCAACTGACTGTTCACAACAAAGTATTTGTATATTGTATTTCAATACAACATACAAAATACAATACCAGCTGTGAATTGCCCAATCAACAACTCAAAAATCGACTTTGTTCAATCATCTTTGAAATTGGGAGTCACTTTGAATGCGGAACTTTCCTGGACTAAACATATAAATATATCAGCTGGTAGAGTTCATGGGATGCTGAGAAACCTGTGGGCTGTACAACCAAACCACTTCTATAACTAGTTCTAGAACCGGTTATTAAGCAACCTGTTCTAGTTTGGATGAAAGGAACCCATTGCTAAACGGGACAAACTTTATATAAAAAAATAGTTTTAGAACATAAATTGAGACCCTATACTAATGTCATATAAAGGGTGGTTAAATTTTAAGGGCCGATGTGGATTTTGAATAAAACACTAATTATTTAGGAAATAATTGTCACACATTTTTATTATGATAATATGGTATGGTTATAATATGGTATGGTTATGATAATATAGTATGGTTATGTATGGAGCAAAATATCGGCCAAGTGGCCGCCGCGACCTCAGCGGCACACCTCCATCCGATGGTCCAAATTTTCGATGACGCTGAGGCATAATTGAGGTTCTATGCCGTTAATGTGCCTAATTATCTCATCCACTAGCTCTTGGATTGTCGCTGGCTTATCGACGTACACCTCTTCTTTCAAATAACTCCAAAGAAAGAAGTCCAACGGTCTCAAATCACAAGATCTTGGCGGCCAATTGACATCGCCACCACGTGATATAACACGGCCATTGAATATGTCGCGCAAGTGGCACCGTCCTGTTGAAACCACATATCGTGCACATCCATATCTTCCAATTCGGGCCATAAAAAGTTCATTATTATCTCACGATAGGGAACACTATTCACAGTAACTGCCTGAACCGCCGTAATTTTTTACAAAATAATGCCGCCAGCCCATAAACCGCACCAAACAGTCACTCTTTGTGGGTGCATTGGTTTTTCGACAATCAGTCTTGGATTATCATTTGCTCAAATGCGGCAATTCTGCTTATTGAAGAGTCCACTGCTGTGAAAATGTGCCTCATTATTGAAGATGTTTTTCTTCGAAAATTGATCATCCACTGTTGCCATTTCTTGCCACCATTCTGACCATTGAAGACATTTGGAATGGTCAAGAGGCTTTAGTTCTTGAGTCAATTGCACCTTGTAAGCGTGTTAATGGAAGTTTTTATGCATAATGTTCATCAGCGACGAGCGTGAGAGGTGCAAATGTTGGGTACGACGACGAGTTGAGGTGGACGGCTCTTCAGCCACACTATCGCGAACAGCAGCAATATTTTTTGCAGTACGAGCTGTACGATCATGCTCGTGCTATCACATCTCCTACAGACCCGGTTTGTTCAAATTTTTGCACAATTTTTCCGATTGTACGCACATTTGGAGGATTATATTGACCGAAAAAATCACGAAGTGCACGATATGCATTTTGATTTGAACGCCCATTTTCGTAATAAGCCTGAATAACTTTAACGCGTTGCTCGATTGTGTATCTTTCCATGGTTCAAATTGAGTGAGTCTGAAAATGAGAAATGTCAAATGAAATGCCGAAAAAAACTTGGCGTTTAGGTGTGGTTCACATTCACCATCGGCCCTTAAAATTAAACCACCCTTTATGTTGTTCTGCAACCTGTTTTTTATAATCTTAATTTTTACTGGGTAGTGTTCTGGAGTTAACATAACATAATTCAATTAAAAGAAAATGTACAAAATTGAATACCCATGACAGATTCCAGCTATAAAAGAGTAAAAATTCAAGTTAAAAATTTATTTACAATTTGTTTTATTGTACAATATTTACTCATTTCTTCAATTCGATATCCCCATATTACGTGTTTGATTTAAAGAAATAAAAAGCTTAACAACAAGAAAAAAAATGTTGTTGAATTAATTCTTCTTAATTAATTTAATATTGTTTCCTTCTCTATTTTATTTCCAATATGAAGCAGTTTGTTTCTTGCAAACATTCATTATATTTATACTACACTTTATTGATTGTGTGGTATACATTTCTCGGGATTTAGTTTTAATTTACTTTAGAAGACACACACAACTTTAATACAAACACCAGATGCACAAATAGTAAGAAATGAAATAAAATAAAATAAATATTTCAAACCATAAAATGAAATTGGATAAATTGTAAAGGAAAATGGAATGGTGAGAGAAGTTAGTCATAAAAAAAATAAAATAAAATTCACTATAATTTGCAATTGGATATTGGATGATGACCAACTAACTGATACTCTAACCATCAACATTAAATATACTTACCCCCCATATTGTCAGGGGCATTATACAGATTCCCATTACGGTCGTCATCATTTATACCATTGACAGCAATCATTATTGCTTTAATTTTCATCATTCAAGTTTGTCCAAGCAATGCAATTTCTCCGCTTGAGTTTATTTTTTTTTTTGAGTTTTCATACGTTCCCTGGTACATTAACATTGATTTGATATCTTTAACAATCAGGAAATTCCAAGAATTTTATTTTTTTTTTTCATTGCTTTTCATTCATAATGTTGGTTTTTCTATAAAGGCAATCAGTAATCTGGGTTTTATATTATTACTGGAAAAGAATAGAATCCTAAGTACGACCATAAGAATGTTGATGCAGGTTTGAAATTTTATCAGTACCCTAGACACTTTTAATAATGAATTTGGCATAAAATAGAAACTCAATCTATAAAATCAATCTGAATTGTTAGGTATAACTTCACTTAAAAATATATTTTCTCAAGGTCTTTTTCAAATTTTTATATAACTAATTCCTTTATCAATTATTCAACAAATATATTTCAAGACTGCACCATAATTGATTCGATTTGACACATTTACATATACATAAATGAACAATAAATAGCAAATTATATAATTTAATTGAGTGTTCACGTAACGTCTCCAATCTATTGTAAAATAACAATCATCTTCACCAATATTAACGCCATAGTGCGCACAATTATTATCTTTCTTAGCATCGCCTTAGTTATTTCCACTTGGCGCTTAAAGGCATTTATTTTGATATTCAAACCGTAAAGACATGAAAATGATGGTGCATAAAATTACCATCATACACCGTCATTATCATCATTGAATTGGTCTTCACTATTATTATAGCACTGACAAACAGTAGTTATTCAGTATTTCTTTACACGATGTCATTTTCATTTCAAATGCGTTTTATTTTGAAGTGTATAAAATATTCTTAATTAGATAAATTATTCGTGGCAATTTTGATACGTCTAAATATCCATAAAAAGATTAGCAACATTATTTTGTTGTAAAAATGTGATATTATTTTAGAGAATTTTATTTTTAAGTGTTTCCTTAAAATTACGAAATGTCGAAATTCTTTATGGGACTAATCAATTGAGTAAGCCTATGAAATGATGATTAAGAAAACTCCATATACTGAAAAAAGAAAACATTAAAAAATCTAAACAATTATTACACTCACCAAAAAAATCTGTAATTGCAACTTAAAATATTGCTGTTATTGAGGGAAATTTACTAATTTGAACACAGCGGTATTTATTGCTAATCTAAGCAACACATGTCTGCTGATATCTAGTACAAGGAAATAAGTATAAAAAATTAGTAGCCGCTACAAAATTTTAGTAAACCATTTGTAAAGTGAAATTTAAAATCGGTTTGCTAAAATCAGCAAAAATATTTAGTAAGTATTATTAACATACATAATGACAAATAAATTAGTAAGTGCTAAGATTTATGTAAATTGCTGTAAACTCAATAAATTGTAAAATACAGCAAAATTTTAATTTACAAACCAAATTAACTCAATTATTTTTAGATATACTTGTTATACTTTAAAGCTTATAATTTCTTTTCAAATTGCCTTACGGATTCAAATATATAAACTTACATATTTTTTTATCGATCAGCTTTTGTTATTTATTTTATTTTTTTCAAAAAATATTTAAACGAAATTAAAAAAAATAATGCAAGGCTTAAAAAAATAGTTAAAACATAAACGAACCTATCATTTTGTTTCAAATTGCTCATTTTTGTTTTGAAAAATATTTTTAGTATATTTTTTTTTGTAAGTTTTAATTATTAGAAACAACATTTCCTTCAATATCAAAAAAAATCAGCTTTTTCAATATTAGTAATTTTTATTTTTTTTACTAATTTTAGCAAATCGGTTTTCAAAAATTTGTAAAATGATTTATGAAGTTAACAACAAAAATTTTTGAAGTTAACAACAAAAATGGGATTGAAAATCGTTTATCTACTAATATTTTTTTCTGAGTGTACTACCTAAAAATTAACTTGGCCCGGATTCTTATGATATACTTATTAACTTTTTACCGTATATCACATTTCCAGTTGTCATTTCAGGGTTAAAAGGTCCGCTCCAGGATAAGCTATTTTTTTCCTTTTGGCAACACCCTTGCTGCTTTATATGTAGACATTTTCGATTTTTATATTTTATTATTTACATAAAATGAATTACTCACAGGAAAGTTTTCTACTGCCGCGAACGCGTTCGGAAGGTAATTTTCCACTAATCTCTCGCTGTATAGCTCTGAAAAGCATATTCTGAAAGGTACGTGCGCCGTATATAGGTCACATTCTTAGAGTCTTGTGAATATCATTGAAGGTACTGCGAATATCCTTGAAGGTCCCGCCAACATCCTTGAGCTCTTGCGAATGTCCTTCGAGTTCCTGCGAATATCCTGTTGGTATCCTTTAAGTTCCTGGAAATATCCTTGAGGTCCTGAGACAAACGTTTCAGATCCTATGAATATTCTTTTTAGGTCCTGCAAATATGCTTTGAGGTTCCTGTGCATATTATATGAGGTTCTTTTCTGTGCATATTCTTGAAGGTTCTACCAACATTATTTAGGTATTGTAACTATTCTTCGAGTTCCTGTCGATATCCCCTCAGGTCCTTTGATTTCCTGGAAATATCCTCATGGGCATGTGACAAACCTTTTCGATCTTGTAAATATTCTTTGGGGTTCGGTGCATATACTGGAGATTCGAGTGTCCTTAGATGAGATTTACATAAGGAGGTGTGTCGTGCTTAGGGTAACCTAGTTCGGCAGTCCCTAAGGCAACTCTTGAATATTCTTCTAACTAATTAAGCCATTCAATCATAGTTTCAGCCAGAACATGTGCGGTACGAAGATGACGTGCCTTTTGTGGGTGCTTCGAGAGTCCTGAAATGTCCTAAGATTGTCACATCATTATGTGCCTATAGAAAATCACGAATATCAGAGCTGTGTTTTTGTACGAGATTTCTACCTGGAGGTGTGCCGTACATACGTCACCTGTTTTGGCAGCCATACAGACAACCTGTGTGGCAATTGGAGGTCATATCCTTACGTGTTTCTCTGGAAGCATGAATAATTCTGTAAGTATTCTGCAACGTAGGATTTTAAAGGAAATCTGCCGTACGGAGGTCATATCTGTTGAATTTCCTTAGATAATCCAGATAACCTGCAAGAGTCCTGGAACCAGATCTCCGGCAGTATTACCCATGAAAGTCCTAAAAAAAGTCCAGCACATTTATCTATGACTAAAAGAGTTGGTACAGCTAAATATTGGTTTTCATAATAAAATTTGGTTACTGCAAATGAATTTTGGTTGCAATGCCCAAAATATTTAGCCATCACATTTGGATAAGGTTAGGCTAACCAAATTTATTGGTTGCCACAACCAAAGAAAACCTTTCAATACAGTTGGTACTTTTTTTAAAAAAACAAAAAATCGCAGAAGAAGCTATCCATTGATATTGAATAATTATTACCTGGAATTTGTATTAAAAAGCTCGAAGAAATTAAACTGAATAATTTCTATCTGAATATATTTTAAGATTCTCAAATAAATAATATCGATAATGCAGAAATTTGCATTAAATAATGTTTTGTAAATTATTTTTAGAATCACACAGAAAAAAACACAATATTTAGGTGTAAATTTTCAGCAAATAAATTAACTTAAATACAATTTTTCTACAAATTTTTGAATTTTTTTTTCGGTCTACTAATATTCAGCAAATAATTTTATTTTATTACTGATCGTTTTATTTACAATCGACTACATTTAAGGCATAACTTTTGCTGAACATACTAATTTTATTGCTAAAAATTAGCTCGCAGATTTTGCTTACATTACCAATTTCCTGTAAGCACGCCTCTGACTAAAATTTAGCTGACAAACATTTTTTGCTGATTTTTTTAACATTTTGTTGAGTATACTTTTACATTCTGCCCTGTGAGCTTTTTTTATATAGAGGAAATTTTTGGGACGAGTTCCAATTACATTTTTCAGTAAATTAATGAAGTTTTAGGAAATGGCCTCATTGTTTATAAAGATTTTGCTTTTACCTCAACTTCGTCATTGAGTGTATGAAATAATAAATAAAATTAATTTTATGAAAAGCTGCATTGATTTAATGAAAAGTTCTTTAAACGATTTCACTACTTTTATGCAAAAATCCATTAATTAATTCTCTGGGTGTATTGGTAACATTTTAAAAAGAAGCAACAAAAAAATATATATTTCTAATAAAATATCAACAGCGTATGAGTTATATTAATTGCACTCCCATAATAATTATACGACCGTGTGAACAATAAACCACAATATATGTACATATAACAAGTAATAAAAATGTGTATAAAAAATATATAAAACTTAATAATTTTTATAAAATTCAACGAATTTGTTTTATACGTCATCTGTCAACTTATTAAACAACAATTTTTTTCGTAGTTAAAACCTACAATAAATTGTGTGAAAAGTTTAACCAATGAATAGAAAGCATAAATATCGTCATGGTTTCAAGGAGTGTAAATACGAAGTTATAGTTAACAGTGTCAGCGTAAGCAAATAAAGTTTTAATTATATTTTTGCCACATACTAAAAAATAACACAAACTTGAACAAAAAAACATAGAACACAAGCTACTACTGCATTTATTTTTTTTTTATAATGTTTTTTGCTTCTGGACACGTCGCGACAATTTGTTAGTTTTATTTTTAAGCAAAAGAAATGCACACCATGCACCGCGATAAAATACAGATGCCAAGCACACATAAATTATCAAAATTGGAGATAAAAATTCTAGAGTGTGACACCATTACTTAATTGATAATAATACTTGGTTGTATTTTATATTGCATTAATGTCGATTAGTGGTTTTTAAAAGATTATTTGAAAGTTGATTATCTTTTTTGCTTCAGTGTGTGGCACAAACGCATAATTTAAGTCCAACAGCTTTCGCCCGTAATCATTGCATTCGATTTGATCAGCTCGTAGTAGATTACGCTGCGCGTGATCGATTAACCGGTTCCTCGATTAATCGCCTCTATTTCGGTGAATGTAGAAACAAATAATTTAAAACTCAAGCAATTATTCGACCTGAATAATCGATTGAAATATGTAGAATAACCTGTTAAATTTTTAATAATAATTTTTCTGTTTTTTAAACTTTTTAATTTTCTTAACTTTGACAAGTAAATGGTTGAAAAAAAACATTAATATAATACAATCAAATTCTTTTCAAATCGACTAAATTAAAGCAAATGTTAAGTAGGCTGTAGGAAATATTATATACAATTTTTAGTTTTGTTTCAATTCCCTTAACAAATAAATATTAAATAATATAAAATTTTATTTTCATGTCTAAAAAAATTGGTCTAGAGCTTTCAACTTCCGTATATATGCATTTCTAGTTTACAATTAATTTCATCAAAACGCTAGAGCCTCTAAACAGAGCTTTAACAAAAAACATATGGTTCGTTTTTTTCGAATTTAATATATCTACATCTATAAATAATTGTAAAAAAAAACGAATATCCCTACTTACTTGACTTTTCCTTATAAAGGGTGGTTAAATTTTAAGGGCTGATGTTGAATGTGAACCACACCTAAACATCAATTTTTTTCTGCATTTCATTTGACATTTCTCAATTTCAGACTTACTCAATTTGAACCATGGAAAGATACACAATCGAGCACCGCTATCGCTATCCCGAGATCATAACGGAATTCTTGAAGCCAGAAATTGAGGATATGGATGTGCACGGTATGTGGTTTCAACAGGACGGTGCTACTTGCCACACAGCTAACGAAATAATGGCTCTTTTACGCGACAAATTCAATGGCCATGTTATCTCTCGTGGTGACGATGTCAATTGGCCGCCAAGATCATGTGATTTGACTTCTTTATTTGGGACTATTTGAAAGAAGATGTGCACGTAGATAAGCCAGCAACAATTAAAGAGCTAAAAGATGAGATAATTCGGCATATTAACGGCATAGAACTTCAATTATGCCTCAGCGTCATCGAAAATTTGGACCATCGGATGGAGGTTTGCTGCCGAGGTTGCGGCGGCCATTTGGCCAATATTTTGTTCCATACATAATTGAACCATACCATGTTATCATAATAAAAAGAAATGACAATAATTTCCGAAATAATTTGTGTTTTATTCAAAATCAACATCAGCCCTTAAAATTTAACCACCCTTTATTTTGTAAGCAAATGCAATCTAAACATTTGGGGCCGCCTTTGTGCGAAAGTTGTTTTCGTATATGGACTTCGCGGGAAGGCAAGTTATAACCTGCTCTGCCTTTACTTACAATTGCATAATTCATGTGTTAGCTTTTGTTGTTTTTAATATTTTATCAAATTAAAAATAAAAAAATTTCAAATATTTCAAATATATTTTTAACCAAATATTTTTGTTTACATTTAAAAGAGAAAATACAATAATTTCAAAACTTGAGAGCATTTTCATACATTCTTAATTTTTTTAGTAAAATAGCTATATCTGTAACTACTTAGCAAGTCTATATTTATATAAAATTCGAAAAAAACAAACCCTCATTAAAATATATTTTTCTGCTTTAGCAATGAAATACGTAACCTGGTATATTCCTAAAAAGCACTATGACGTTACTAATGTTGACGTTACTTATGTGTTAAATTCGAAAACTGTATTTTTTAAAAAACACTTTTATTTAAAATTATATGAAAGAATTTATAAAAACTAAAAAATAACATGGATTTTTGTTTGATTTATCAACAAATTTTGATGAAGTAGGAGCTTTAGTAGAATTAAGTTGTTTAATAAAAATATATTTAAGAATACATAAAAATCGGTGAGGATTTGTCACGAATATGAGTGATTTTTATATATTTTCTAATAGATATCCTTTTTAACTCTAAAGCATAAACCAGGCAGTGAAGGAGTCAGGGAACATTCTCAGTTCTATCAAATTTTCAAATATTCATACCATATTTTTAATAATGTGTTATTGAATTTTTTTGAAGGCAGCTCTTGTTTATTTAGGCATTTTTTTTATTCTGGACCGCGTCATAGAGGGAAAATAAAAACCAACTTTATCGACAAAATATCCCTCTTCGGTTAAACACTATCTACACTGCGCTTTTAAGGGTTTCTTCTCACTGAATATTCTTAAATTTCTTTTAAAGAGTCATCAGATTCATCTAAAAAAAACCCAATGTTATAGAAAAGTTCAGGATGCTTTGAATTGTCCTAAACAATCAATTTAAAAACTTATGCAATAGACTTAATCTGATATTTCAGAAAAAAGCATCTCTTTGTGTTCTTATTGATGAAAAAAATATATTTTTTTGCATTAAACGATTCATCGCCGATTTTTTCGAGTAATCGACCCGAACAACCTATTGATCAATTTTCTTCATTTTTCGAATAATGACCTAACCGATTAACCGGCAGAGTTTCACCAAATACAAACCTCTATGCACCGAATATTTGGCTTTGTGAATGATATTGATCGCTGCTCGTGCAGAACTGTAGACTTTTTGAGCTTAGGGTTGTCGTAATGGATCCACTTTTCATTGCCAGTCACTATGCGTAGCAAAAAAGCCTTTTTTTAAAGTTCGATGAGCTGTTCACAAACGAAAAATCGCTTTTCGACGTCATCCAGTTTTCTTGCTTTTTGATCTATCTCATGGCTTTCAGACATTTGATAACTTGTACTGTCAGCTGATGTTAACAAAGAAAAAAGGTTGTGTGGCCAGCTGGTTGGCGGTGCTGGCATGCCCGCGTTGCAGCTCGGCTAGAGCTCGCCGTTTTAAGGGGGGTGGTTCTTACCAACCTCTGACAAGATATGACAGTTACAAAAAAAATCATGCCAGGCTTGTAAAAAAAAATGTTTATATAAAAAAATCATAGGTACCCGAAACAAGCAAAAGAAACATTCCCACGAATGCCCCTGGCGGATGTAAAGCCAAGCCAGGGTCCCTCCCACTAGAAATCCATTTGGAATTCCCCATGATATCCACCACACACCGTTTAGATATCGCTAACATACTTACTTAATTAAAAAACAAAAAATTCCTTTTTTCTTTCTCTTTGCAGAGGGTCTTGGAATGTCCGTCTTATTGTCCGGGTTCTATGCTGTATTAGTACTAAAAAAAACCCTTTGGATACCTTGCACCCCAGGCTTGGTGGTGCAGATGCAGCTGCTCCAATCGATGGGTCCAGGCAGAGGTGATTGTTGGCGTAATTGTTCTGTTTTGCTTTTAATAACTTGTTTTAATATTCACCAAAAAAACTTAATAAATTTTGGTTTAGTTGTTGTTGTTGTTTTATTTTTTTAACCAAAAAACTCCCTATCACATGCCTGGCCTTCTTTATTGCCAAAATCCAAAAAGGAAGTTTTATGCCTCCATTTTCTGGAGCTTCCATTTTGTTTTCCTTTTATATCTCCAATGTCAAAAAGGGTTTATCTGAAATACGCGCAGTTGCACATATTGCAGTTTTTCGTTTCTTTTTTTTCATTTGTTCCCTTATGTTTTTTCACACCTGAGCCTCTACTACCTACCCATGACACACTCATCCACTCCTAATGATTCTTACAGCTCCAGAAGCATGTGGCATTTGTCCACATTGATCAATTATTTTTATTCTTAGTGCTCAAAGTTTTTGGGTTGACCCAATTGTTTCTTTTCTGCGAGCTCAAAATCACAACTTTAAAATCGGCCAAACCATCTCTGGCATAATTGTTCAGAAACAACATTCTCTTCGCAAACTTCCACTCATATTCGAAAACCCTCGGCCATACTTTTATTCAGATTAAACCAATGAAGAAGAACTTCCCGAAAAACACTTTATCTGACTTTAAGCCAAAAACGCTCATTCATAATAGGTTTTAGCGCAAAGCAACTGAGCTGACATCTTTCACATAAATCCTACTTTATTTCCAGTTTGTTATTTACGTAAATATATATTTCATGAGTTTGAAAATTTTGTTCTTTTTAATACATTCAAATTGTTAGCTGGGATATTATCAGCAGAACAAGTTATGCTTTCATATTTATGTTACGTTTAAACAATTTTGCTACGAGGTTAAAATTCTACGACATGTACAAACCACGTACTATTAAATTTTCAGTTGAGTTTCAGTCGCTATAAAAATGCTAAAAAAAACAACTCGTTTAAATAAAAAATACAAAAAAAATAAAGTTTCATAACAATACGCAATATTAACAATAACAGTAGCAGTGACACAAAAAAATATCAATTTTTAAATAAAATAACTTTATAAAGAAGAAAATTTTCAACATTTTTTTCAAGTGTATAAATGTTTATTGAAATTAAAAAATAACATGAAAAATATAAAGTAATTTATATTGATGTTATAAACTTTTACATACATTTATATTGACATATAGCCTTTCTTTTTTTTTTTTTGCAGTTTGCTTAAATACAAATAAACTCAGAATGACAGGAATAAACAAGGATACAAAGGGGGGTCCAACCATAATGCACGATGTTAATTGTAAATTAAACAAAAAAATTTTCCGAGAATTATCTTAATATTTTTTATTAAGACAGAAGGATCTAAGATAATTATGCGTGAGACAAAATATCGGCCAAATGGTCGCCACGACTTCGGTGGCATACCTCTACCTGATGGTCCATATGTTCAATGACTCTGAGACATAATTGAGGTTTAATGTCGTTAATGTATCGAAATATCTCTTCCTTTAGCTCTTGGATTGTTCTTGGCTTACTGTTAAACATTTTTTCTTTTAAATATACCCAAAGAAAAAAGTCCAGCGGTGTCAAAACACTTGATCGTGGTGGCCAATTAACATCGCGACGACGTGAGATAACACGGACATTGAATTTCTTTCGCCAAAGAGCCATTGAAACAATGGCTTTGTGGTAAGTGGCACCATCCCGTTGGAACTACATATCGTCTAGGTCCATATCTTCAATTTCTTGCCACAAGAAGTCCGTTATCATCTCGCGATATCAAACACTGACGACGAGTCAAGGTTGACGGCACTTCTGTCATACTATCGCAAACAACAGCAATGTTTTCCGCAGAACGTACTATGCGTGCATGTACAGGTATTTTCACATTTCCTACAGACTTCGTTTGCTGAAATTTGCGCATAATTCTTCCGATTGTGGACACATTTGGTCCATTTGGCTGACCAAAAAAATCAAGAAGTGCACGATTTTGATTTGAACGCCCATCTTCGTAAAAGGCTTCAACTGTTCACTTGTGTACCTCTCCATGGTTGAATTTATTAAACACTGAAACTAAATAATGCGAAATAAAGTTCTGCAAAAAACTTGACGTTAAGGTGTGACTCACAATTAAAGTCGTGGATTATGGTTGGACCACCCTTTATAATATACATCATATAAACTCCCTCGCAAACATTGCAATCTTTTGAAATCATATTGAGTGTAGGAAAAATAGTACATCCGCAATAATCATATTCTTATTGCAAATGTTCGCCACTTCGCGAATAATTGTCAACTCAAGAGTAATACGAAGGCTACACTTCTGAAGCACAAGTCCAATATATCACTAGAAACATAGTCATGTACCCCAAATATATCTAGAAGATTAAAAGGTGATTTAAAATAAGAAATGTGAACAAATTTGTATGTTAAAATGTGTTTGTGGAAAAAAAATTCAAGCGAATATAATATATGTGTTTCACTTTAGGCATCTTGTGAAAATCCATAACAAATTATTTTATTTACCAGACGTTAATATCAAATTGTGCAAAAATAGACAAATTTTGATGAAAAGTTTGGAGGTAACTTTTCATTTTAATTCGTTGCCTGTTACCGCTGGACCGATTTAGCTCATTTGCAATATTAAACATCTCAGGAAGATAACAAACAATCTGAGAAAAAATAAGCAGCACCGCTTTCGTCATTGCGTAACGATTGTCATTTCAACAGACAGACGGATGGACATGGCTTAACAGATTATAAGATTTATAGGATCTTAGGCCTTAATTTACACCTTACACATATGTGGCGGGTATAATTTTTCACTCAAATGAAAAATTAAAGACATGGCTTTAATATCTTCTTCTACCATCGACATGTTTGCAGGGTTGTCAATATAACTACATAATAATATGTGTATGTGTGGTTATGTGCTGTTTATTTAAAGCGCAAAAATATAAACTTTTTTTTTTGCACATTGACATGAACATCAAGCCAATTATGTCACAGTTATATAACAAATACGTACACACACAGATATACCTTTGCACATATATACCTTTACATTAACTTGCAATATTCACTTTGTTTTAAAAAAACAAAACTTATACATTTTGCCTGCAACTTTATGGTAGCAATAACAAAAATCATTGTCATCATCATCCTCATCCTCATCTTTATCACGTTAAACAGTTTGAGTAATATCATCAATGTCATCATCATCATCATCTTCACCATCATCATCTGTAACACCATTATTTAGTTTATATTTGCCACTAGTATCATTAATGTCAACTGTTGGTGAATTCATGCAACTGTAACCGATTTATTTACTTAACTGACCTGTTTCATTAGATTGGAGCAAATATTTTAAAAAAATTTTTATAAAAATCGCTTAAATTTTAAATAACAAATTGCCGCAACTGCTAAACAATCTACAAAATTGAAAAAATCGCTATAAATTTTTAACGATTTTATTTAATTGTGCAGATTGTTTAGTAAATTACCTTAAAAACACCAAACATTTAAAATCTGGCTAAAGGGGAAAAAAATCTAAAAATAAGCAAAAATTGTCCAAATTTACTAATCAAAAACGCAAAAAACTTTATTTTTTATACTCTTACAATTATTTACAATTTAGAATTTTTTTACTTTTAGCAAGTTATATTAAATTTAAGCGCTTTTTATTTATGGGGATTTTATTAACTTTTTGTGATTTTTAAAGAGGGTGCGTCAATAAAAACTACTGCGATCTATTGATCATAAGCATTTTGAGTTTCAGAAACTCTGGCATTAGTGTTTTTATTAGTTTGTATTTCTGCAGAAAATCCTGAATTGGTTTGAAAAATTATAGATTTTAAAGAGGAAAGTTAAACTTAAAAAAGTAGAAGTTAAAGTAACCAATTATTGTTAACTTCTTCGTAATCCTTTAGGCAACCAATTATTTGTTTACATCCTATCTGCAAAAAGGAAATCCATTACCCATTTTAATTTTTTTATAAGCATAGTTTAAAGAATGAACCCATTACTTTGAGGCTCATCGCCTGTAAAATTCATCAATGAAATAAGGTTTAAAGTAATCCATCGGCCCCTATTGTTATACTTTACTTTCGCAGCAATGGGTGCGATATTCTCATGCGTTAATTATTTATTATTTATTATTTATTATTTATTATTTATTATTTATTATTTATTATTTATTTATTATTTATCTATGGAACATTTTAAAAATATTATTATTAAAATAACTTAACTAAGAGTTTAAAAAAATTATAATTGCGTTTTTTATTACTCTAGGATTAAGTAAAAAATCTATAAATCTATATAATTGATTAAATGTATTACACATTCTCCTGAGAGGGTCAGCATCAGCATAATTAGCTCTAAAAAAATTTACCGACAATGGTAAAAAATTACGGGATGCACGTTGGGAATGTTAAATGAAATTTCATTTATCAAAAATCCAGAGCAGATATCACCATTAATTTTATTCAAAATAAATGACACATTCAGCATAGTTCTACGGCTTTTTAAAGTAGGAAGCTTAATAAGAGCAAGTCGAGCGGTGTATGAAGGCAAATTATACGGGCTAAACTGTAATCCTCGAAGACAAAACAACAGAAACTGCTTTTGCACGGATTCAATTGCGTCAGAATGTGTATGGTAAATTGGATCCCATATTACCGAACCATATTACAGAATCGGGCGCACAAGAGACATGTACAATGTTTTCGCAATGTACGGATCATTAAACTCTTTTGACCAGCGTTTTATATAACCAAGTGTACCCCTAGCCTTGTTTATTGCACTTGAAGTGTGTGCAATAAAATTTAGCTTAGGGTCAAGCAAAATACCTAGATCTAGGAAACTGTCGACCAAATAAAGTTGATGACCTCCCAGAAAATAGTTTACGGTAATTTGATTAAATCTTACAAATCGCATAAGTTTGCATTTTTTCAAATTAAGTTCCATTAAATTCACGTTGCACCATTTGTAAAATGAATCCAAAGCCTCTTGAAGGCGATAGTGATCCAAAAATTGGTTATAACTTAAAAAAATCTTGACGTCATCAGCGTACATTAAAACATTTGAAAACTTTATTACGTTTGGCAAGTCATTAATAAACAATGAAAATAGTAGCGGCCCAAGGTGACTTTCCTGTGGTACACCAGACAGTACATTTATTCTTTTCGAAAACAATTTGTTAAATCGAACAGTTTGTGACCTATTTGACAAATACGAATATATCCACTTTATGCTATGATTTGTAAATCCCATTAATTGTAGTTTATTTATAAGAAGAGAATGATTAACTTTATCGAATGCTTTACTGAAGTCGGTGTAGATAACATCAGTTTGCTTTCTTTGAAAAAAGCCGCGATTTATGATGGTCGTAAGTTGAAGAAGATTTGAAGTTGTAGAACAATGTTTTTGAAATCCATGTTGATAAGGAGATATTAGATTCGAAACTTGATAACGTAAATGTTCAGTAACCAGTTTTTCAAAAAGCTTGGGTATTATACTCAGCTTTGCAATACCCCTGTAATTTTCAATTTCTGATTTGTTGCCTGATTTAAATAGTGGCACAATATAAGATTCTTTCCAAATTTTTGGAAAAAACCCATATTAATTGATATATTAAACATAAGTGTCAGAGGGATGGCTAAGGCTTCAGCGCAGTTAATTAAGATGCAACTAGGAACTTTATCAGGACCAAAATCAAATGAAAATTTAAGTCGTTTTAATTCATTTGAAACTGTGTACGTATCAAATAACGGTAAGGATATCGATTGATTTTCGACTAAAGCAAACGGGTACGCGATTGAATTATCATACGTTGCATTTGAGTAGGTGGTAGAAAAAAACTCAGCAAACATGTTACTTATAGATGCATCATCACTAGATTGTGTTTGTTGAAATGTCATCGTAGCAGGATAACCAGATGTCTTTTTCTTCGAGTTAATGAATTTATAGGAGGACCTTGGATTGTGTTTTAAATTGATTTTAATTTTATTTAAATAACGTGTGTAACAAACTTTATTTAAACTCGTATATTCAGCACGGCTCACAGAATATCTTAGATGATCTACAGAAGATCCAGATCGTTTAAATTTATGGTATTATTTACTCTTTTTTATTTTTAGCACGGGACAGTACCTTATTATTCCATGGCGGTCCAGATAATGGCTTAATTATCTTTTTAGGAATACAGGAATCCATAAAAGAAAACATTTTATTGTAAAAAACATCAAATATATGAAACATAGCAACGTATGAATCAGAAGAAAATGATAAAATATTACTCCAACTTGTATTTGTAATAAGTTCGTTTAACCCATAGTAGTTAGCTTGCTTAAAACAAAAGGATTTTACGGTAGTGTTTGATGATACTAATAAATGTTCTGATGGGATAGATATAATTAATTCAAAAGCAGGGTGATGCCGGTCTTCAGGAATTGTAATCGGTGTTGTCCGGTTTATATAACAATCTTCTCTATCGTTTACAAATACTAAATCCAGAATTCTAGAATAATCATTCAGTATGCCGTTTATTTGAAAAAGACTCATGTCATATAAGATATTAAAAAAATCTTTCCAAATCTCGTGTATATTGGTTTGGACATAATATTTATTATCATCCAAAAAATTCCAGGATATTGATGGCATGTTAAAATCTCCCATAATTATAAGAGAATCATTTCTCTTAACCGAACTCGAAACAGATCTAATAGCTTCGGCATGTTGAATATATAAAGACTGCGGGGATGATGGAGGAATATAGGAACATGTTACAACTACCCTTTTATGTTTTAGTTTAATGATGACAGATATAAATTCAATATCAGCAGATGATTGAGTAATTAAATGTTCAGCAGGCAAACAACTGGAGACATCAATAAGAACACCGCCACCAAAAGTACCACGATCTCGACGAAAAATATTATATTTGTTGCAAAGAATTTCGGTATTAAAATAAGTATCATTAAGCCATGTTTCAGTAAATACAATGACTTGATGATTAATATTAAAGCTTTTTAAATACAAATTCGACAGTTTTGTCCTTAAACCACGAACATTTTGGTAAACTAAAGACAATGTGTTAACAGTAGCACTATTTAGTTTTTTGCGTTACTCCTTTCACGTTGTGGAAGAACGCCAATATTATTAGATCGTGGTCTTTCCTTATAAATATACTCTCGAACCAGAGTATTTTCAGGCCAGAAGTTAGGATCAAGAAGATTTTCAAAAAGGTTAGCAGAAACAGCAATTTTAAAAGATGCAATAGATCTTGGTGCAGAAAATTTAAATTTATGTATTAAAACATCAGCATTTAGGCCAACCTTAGATTTTATGTAATAATCTACATCATCTGAAGAAGTTACCTTGTAATGATAGCTCGTTACATTTTTCGTTATTTGCAAGCATAAAGTAATAAGTTACTGATTATTGATTACGTAATGCATGATTTATAAATGTAAAGTAATAATAAAAATATTTTTGAAAATCTATTTTTAGATACATTACTTTGTGTTTTTTTGTAAGCAAAAGGTTAATGTATGTTTGTTTTGATAACACTAGCAAAAAAACGAAGCGCAACAATTCATTTAAATTTAAAGCAATCAAATACTATATGCGTCAATAGCTCAGTGGGTAGAGTTCTTGGCTGGCAACCAGAGTTCCCTGGTTCGATTCCCATCATGATCACATTCTTTTTAATAACGTTTAAAATATTTTTAATAATTTTTTTTTTAATAAAAATTCCTCTTTTTTAAAAATCTATTTAGACACATTACTTTTTCCATTCTCGTAACCATATAAGTAACCCCTTACATTATTACCTCTAAAATAATGGGTATATACATTACTTTGAGGCTCATCGCCTATAAAATTCATCAATGAAGTAAGGTGTAAAGTAATCCACCGGGCCCTATGACTATACATTACTTTACCCATTATTTGGTAATGTGTGGTTTTGCTGTCATAACATATCTGATGACATATCATTACTTTTAACATTACTTTGTAATGAGTACTCCTTACATTCAGCATTATTTTTAAAATAAAAGTAATGTATTACCTATTACTTATTTTATTATTTTAAATCTTGGGGCAAAATTGAGTTTTAGCTGTAGTACAGAAATATCATTTTTATAAAATTTATTAAAATTAATAGTATAAGTAGGATTTAAGATCATATAAACGTTTTCTTTTTATAAATTGTTTTATTGTAAAGAAACATGAAAAATATTTTATTAGTAAATTACAGAGAATAAAAATTGAGAAATTCCACAGAGCCAGCAGGATAGATTACTTATTATTTTCGGTTGACGCTACGCAACCTTATCAATATCCACTAAAAACATTTGTCATGTTTCTTTACAATAAAATAATTTATAAAAGGAATATGATTATATGATCTTATATCCTACTAATACTATTTATTTACAAAATAACAGATCAACAATTCATAAAACTCCATTTATCAAAATTGTAAAGAGATTAAAAATTTTGGAAGCAGGAGAAAAAATCTTTAAAAATCAAATCAAATAAAAATTACTTTAATTTCAATAAGAATAAAGAGTGTTTAAAACTGAGAAAACATTCCACTTTTTGATCTTTGACGACCCCTGTAATAAATTAAGTAAATCAATTGCAAATATCTCGATGTTTCCAAAAATTAAAGAAATGGATAGGTTGAACATGACCACAATATGTATTGATCTGTTGTGTTGTCCAATAGGATTCGAGAAAATGTGTTCCAAAAATTATGCAAAAATATATTTTTTTTATGAATTTGTGGTGATCCTTTTGGCTCTGAGACCATATTGAAAGCCACAACCATCATCTGTCGATTTAAGCCACATTTAGGAAAATCGGTTTAAAAATGGGCCAAATAGGACAAAAATTATTGGCCATCAAAGGGTTAATAAAAGGCTAATCCAGTCTGTAAAGTAAACAATCGAAGTAAGCACATGTAAAAAAAAATATTAATGGCCATATTTTGTAGCTTTAACATTAACGATAACAGGGAAATAACATCAGTTTTTAGCATTGTGGTATTTTAAAAAATTTTTATTTAACAGAAATTCGTGTATAACAGAACTAAGTATGTTATTAGCCCACTAATATGAACTTTTGAACAACAAATAAATTAAAAGGTGCTTCCCAGTTAGGAAAAAATTTTTTAAATGATTCATTAAATATATAACATTTTTTTTTTAATTATTAACAAGATTTTTTTCAACTTGTATCAACTCAAAAAAAATATAATTTAAATAAATGATAATTTTGAGAACTCATAAAAGACATCAAAGTATTCAAATCCATTAAATCTACGATTATATAAGGAATTTCTAAAAATTTTCGAGGTATTTATAAAATTTTACAACCGATGCAACGTTTATTTTTTTTTTTTTAATTTTAAAGCCGAAACCGTGTTTTTATAAATCTACGTAATAACTGACAGTCTGTTTTTGAAAAATGTTGAATAATTGCTAACCTCAAAAAAAAAAAAAAAAAATGATATAATTTAGAGTGCATTAAAAAAACTTTTTTATAGATAAAAAAAAATTCAGCCCACTTTACTGTTCATACAAGTGAAAATAAAAACAATTTAAATCTATGCTGTGCCAAAGGTGTTTAACTCAATGTTATTTTAATTTCTTGTTTATTTTTCGTTTCAACTTTAAATTTATATCGATGAATTGTGATTTAATATGCATAAACGATATGTAAAATGCAATTTAAGTGGACATCAGGGATAAGATGGCAACGAAAAGATGACTTCAAAAATAAAATTTTGTTTTAAAATATGTTGAAAAGAGAAATTGGGTACATTTTTTTTAAGATAAACACTTTTCATTTATATACATATATCTCACAATATGAAGGTTAGTGCCATCTTAGACTGTAAGTTATATGATACTACTCGTATTTATACAGACTCTTCAATTAGAGCTGCAGACTGCTTTAATCAGCACAATTAGAATACCAACAAAAAATTGTTAATACACTCAGAATATTATGTAGTTAACTGTTTGTAGTTAAATAAAAAAGTTTTCCGTTCCATTTAAAATAAAGGAACATACATTTATTTTTCAAAGAAATATCTATATTAACTTTTTTATACATTTATTCCAAATAATTTACTATCATTTACCATTTTTTTCAGTTTCATTTATTTTTTTCATTTGTTTGAAATTTAATAAAAATTTACCCAAAAAACGGAAACTTGTGGTTTATTTGTGTCCGTAGCAGTTATTTAAAATTTAAATTTTGTTTGCTGTCTGTTTCAAAAAAAAAAAATATTCAAAAAATTTCAATTTGTTTTTTTATTTAAATTGGTTGTATATATACAAAATTTTTGAATACATAAACACACATACATTTTGTATTGTACAAGTATATTAAAAAATACAAAAACCGAAATAATTTCAAATAAATGAAAAAAATATTTATTTTTTAAGGATTGGTAGGTAAAATTTTGACATTTATTTTAACTGATTATATCATTTGTTTCTTACGGATGTATCTGTTGATTAATCAATATTTAAAAATAAATAACAAATGGCATTTAATTTAAATGAAAATTAAGTAGACCGGTTTTTAAATGAAATACCATTTCTTTTAAATGATATTTTCAGTTATTTTAACTTACAAACTTTTTTAAGTGTACTTATCGATAAGGCTCAGAAGTGTTACAAGCTATACAACTTGATTCGACTTTTCGACTTGCATTTACAGAAAAGGAAAAACAGAAAAATAAAATATATGTCTTGTACGGCTCTGCAAAGTTAGAGGGGAGAAAAATCCAACAAATTTTTTGGTGCGTAATATCCCAAGAAGTTTTCTATCTTAAAAGAGAACAGTCTATTGTGTGCGCTATTTTCCATATATTAGTTCGTCATCTTTTGATTCAAATAAAAAAAATTCTTCTTTACCACAATATCCAAATTTAAGGGAGATGCGCAAAGTAAATCGCATAAGTACATTTTGTAGTTTTAGTCGATTTGGATTAAATTTTTACAATGGCGGTAAAATATTATGATTTGAAATATTATATAAAATTTATAAAAAGTCCTTGTGGGTCAATTTCTAAAACAAAAAACTAACAGTACTTAATTTTGTATCGCCTTAAATCTTTTATATGTCCGACAATCACAGATACCACAAATTCAGAATTCCTTTCTTTAAAATATATCTCATTTTCAAGAATTAACGAAGCTGATTAGGTTAGTTCAAGTGGTAGCTCACGACTTTGTCAGCATAAAGTAGAGCAATCATATTCGAAAAGCATCATGTATTTTTGGGTTTATGGTTGTGTCAACCATATTCAAACTAAAATATTGTTATCATATTATCATAATTAAATAAGCATATTTTTATCATAATATGGTTTCTACACTTATATTATAATTCAAAAATTCACAACGAAATGTCTTTAGAATCTATGAATTTTTCTTTCAAAGAAAGGACTTAGAATCTAAGGTTTTTATATGAACTTTTATCACATAAATTTATATATATATATATATCTATTATTTTGTGTAAGAAGCCTTTTCGTACAAAAAAACAAATCATAGGTTCTAGAGACTTTTTTCTTATAAAAAATATTTTATATATATTTTGAAAACTTTTTACAAGAAATGAATTAATACACATATTTAAAAAAAAATCTAATTGTGTTTATTGAAAGGAATTAAAGAATATAAAACATTTCAATAGAATCTTTTGGACCATGAATTGATTAGTGTAAATAATATTATATGTATAAGAAATTTTCGAAAAACCCCTTTTAAAAAATCTTCTAAAGCTAAAAAAAATAAGTGGATCTTAATGGATCAATTGATGAAATGTTTTAATGACATGTGAAAGGTATTTTCTACCCAGTTTTAGTAAACAATATATGATTGTTTTTGTAGTAAAAACAAACTGACTGAACTGATAAAATTTTCTTTTTTATGAAAACAAGACAATATTATGAACTTTTAATGTTAAAGTCATGTTTTAGTTGATGTTTAATTGTTTATTGATTGTTGCCAGCATTTTATCGGTGGATAATTACCATATGTTTTCATAGTCGGAATTTTTGTTACCACAGTATGGTTAGAGCCAATTATTATATAAAATAGAAGGTGCCAATCACAAAACAGTAAAATGTTTACTAAATGATAATGGTATCGACCATGTTGATGGTTAGAAAACCAATAACTTGGTTGTGACAACCGCACCCGATTGCAGCAAGCACAATATAGTAGCAGTGATCATTTTGCAACAATGTTTTTTCTCTGATATATCGGAAAAGATCTTCTAATCCTACGTCCAGTATATAATATCCCAAAGGTATGTATATATAGGGTGACCTACAGTAACGGCATTTCACAGAGCAAAAGAACTACCGCTTCCATCTCATCCGGTATGCCACATCACAGACCCATCCAAGTCTGTTGCGTGTATAGCTAGCTGTTCAGTGTCCCGTCCGCATGGCCATCACGTTGTCAAACAAGTATCCAGTATACGACATCTCCCCACTCCTTCCGAAGGCAGTGCTCGAAGACACCAGCCAAAATGGTGCCCAGAGTTATATTGTTTGTGGAGAGATTTACGGCAGAGCCTACCCTTGCTAACTCGTCTGCCAGCTCGTTACAGTAAAATTTTCTTTCAATATTCTTTACATTGATGGAAGATGTAAAATATGAGTTAGAGACATAAGCTCTGCCTTGTTATCGACAAAAAACACACGGTTCCCCCAGCTCCATCGGCAACCAAGAGTCTGCAAGCTTTCCTGCCAGCAATAATCTCCATTTAAATGACTCTAGAATGCTAAGATAACCTTACCATGTTTTATATGTCGTAATCACCGGAGAAAACCCCAGACCCCACCCGAAAAACTCATCTTTAGACCGTCGTTGTATTCCCTGATGTCAAATCCAGTTGTTGGATCCCTGCTGTAAGAGGAATGGGACCTTTATAGAAAGTATGCTAATCGAAAAAGGGGTATACTCTTCGGTCCTCATGTGCAGCCTGCTGAACATTTTTCAAACGTCTGCAGACGTGTTAAAAAAAAATAATTTTTCATCTTCTGGCAATTTATACAAATAACTGGAGATGTTTTTTGTTCTAAAAACCAGTTTTTTTTTTTGAAAGCTTGCCACTATAAAAAATTTTGATTTATATATGTGATCAGTTGGTCCTAGAACACGTTTTTTTGAGCACTTAACTATTTTAATTAAATTTTTTAAAGTTATGAAAAGATATAAATAATTACATTAATTCAAAAATGAAAATGAATAAAAAATAAAGATTTCGAAAGTTTTAGTTAAAAATGTCCAGCCGGCTGCACTTGAAATATCTTAGAATCCTGTCGTCCTTTATGTTCTTGAACAAATTTTTTTTACTATTGTTTCTTTCAGAAGCAAAATATTATTTAGGACGTTTGACGCTGGATTTTTCCTTGAGACTAAAGAGGCTATTGAAGTTAATCCTATGAGCAAAGTACTCATATTTTATTTTAAGCTACGGAGGTAGCAGCGTGTGTAATCTATCATGTCCACTTCCAGCAAAAGCCATCATCACATATATAGCAATGGGAATAATATGAAGCATAGCATTGAGAAAAACCAAATTCAAATCAGCGCTCGGCTTGTATTGGAGTAAAGTTGCTTCGTTATCACCAGATTGTTAGTTGCCGTCCATTATATAATAGATGTCGCAAAGTAATGGGTGGTTATTACCCCCTCCAAATAATAATGATTACCCATTAATTTTTTGACATCACAAACAACCGTTATTAAGGGAGTAAATAGACTGGTAAGTAGTTATGTTTTTGCTGTGTGTTTGTTAATACTGGGAGTATTAAAATTTTATTATTTAGTGTGGCAATGTTAAGGTAAAAAAACGACCTATATGAAATAACATACAAATCTGAAATAAGATTAAAGAAATAGTGAGAAGTTATTAAATAAAAATCAAATGGTTGACAAAACCTAAGCCAGAGGCCGCTAAATATTATAATGTTTTAGGTAGCCCGATAGAACCAACCATTTTTATGTGGAAAATAAGAAATTAGCAGGCACATCTCTCTTAAATTTTTTAACTTTATAAACTAACAAAATTCGGTTAAAAAATTTAAATATTTCTTCATAATATATAAAGTAAGTGATAATTTTGTATTTTAAAACAATTTTCGTCTATTTATTTTTCTACAAAATATGTCAGTCATGTTGATATTCGATCCACGATCAACAGTTTTGTAGATGCATCAAACATCAGCACCTTAACGATCTCAATCACTAGCAGGTTGATCATATTGTCTGTTATTTTAAGTTTCAGCTGTAGTTTGAATGGTTGTTGAATGGTTGTTGGAAGTGTAGTTTTTTATCGTTTTAAGTTTTTATTTTAGAAACTTCCCAAGTTCGATTTTAATTAAAGTCAGATTTCAATAAAAACTTATTTTCTTAAATATAGTATTTAGTTATTTGTTATTACGTAAAAAATATTTTATTTTTTGTAAGTAAATTTTTTTATATTTTTTAAAAATATTTTTAGGGACTTTAAAAAAATGATATACACTCACAATATATTTTCCGTTACCGACAGTAGTTTATTTAAAAAGTAATACGTAAAGTTTGTTTTTAAATGAAGAATAAATTGAAATTCATAGAAATATATTTTTTAACTATTTGAATCAGTCATTCAAAAAACAAACTATAAAAATTTACAGACACTCAGTAGGAGTTGATATTTTCAGTTGAATGTAAAATTTTATGTTTTCTGCTTCAAATAATAGAAATTCATATAATTCCTTTTTGTTTTTTTTTACCAAAATAATTTGTATATATACAAAATTATTTCAACAAAAATTACAAGAAATTATTCAAATATGCATACACACAAAGCCAATAAAAATACATACACCTGTATATGTTGTGTTCTGTTTTGTAATTACACACAAATAAAAAAAATTCAATTTGAAAAACAAACCACAAAAGTAGTTTTTTCTAACTTTTTGTTAATAAAAATTTGATGGTTATTTTAAACGACTTTCTATTGTTTTTACTTTTGTCGATTATTAAACAATGATTGCAAATAAACAACAAAATGGGTTAAATATATAATGAAAAATCAGTAGTCCTCTTTTTGATTGTATTTTCGATTAATTTAATATGTATTTTAATTTGTTTTTAACGAAATAATATTGTGAGTGTACAAAATGACTTTTTAGTTACAAAACCGAGTCATAGAATTTTAGTATGCATGTTTTTTATGTTTATTTAAATTAATTTGATAAGTTTGAATGTAATCGGTTAACTTTTACAGATTTTATGTAATTTTTTTAAAAAAGGATATATGACAGGTAAGCGAGTCCTTCCTTCGATTGAAAATAAAATTGGCAGGCACGTTAATAACTTTGTTCTAATAACAATTATCAATTTTCGTTAGGTTCTGACCAAATTTGAAGATTTTATTACATTTTTAAACTTCAGGATATATGGGAGGTAGGCGTGTCCTTATACCAATTTTCCCAAAATTTCGTTTATCTTCTAATTAACTCAAACTAAAATCGCTTACCAAATTTCAGTAAGCTACGATAACTCCTTCTATTTTTGTCCGCTCGTTATATGGGAACAAAACACTGTGGGTCGTGGGTTCAATTCCGACCAGAGGCTCTGGTTTGTTTTCGCTACAACGAGCCGATGGCCTTTGTTGCTGGTGCTCGGTTAGGGTATTAACATATAATTTGTAATTATATGATTAATATAAACAAAATAAAAAAAAAAATTAAAATTTGTAGTAAAATTCACTCAAACCCTCCAGGTTGCTAATGGCTATGAAAGCTGGTCGCGAGAAAAATTAAAAAATGTTTTAAATTTTGTATATTATTCGATCTATTTGTTTTAATCATATTTTTTTAATTTTTATCAGGCTCGAGATCATAATTTTAATTGTTACTAACGAATAGTAAAAACTAATTTTTATTTAATGGAAAAAATTGTGAGAGATCAGGTCATCTTCAGCCTCCTTAAGAATCAAAATCAATACGGTGTTTATATGCAAAAGAGAAACATATGGATATAATGTCATCTAATAAGTAGTGTGAGCAGTAACAAAATTTTATGCAAAAATTATATTAAAAGTCAGTTTTAATACAGAAAGTATTTGCAAAGTTTTATAATTACATACCTGTGCTAGCAATTTAATTAATGTTTAATTTAATTACTCATATGTGTAAAGATAAACTTTGCGACAAGTAAAACTAATTATCAGTATAACAAAAACTACCCCAATAAACCTTAAAAAGTTAAAAATTAAAGTGCTTAAAATATTGATTGTATTGTGCTTTATTTTAAGTGTTTTTTTTTTTTTTGCAGTCAAAATCAAGTTCATACAAATAAATATAATTTGTTTCATATTTTTCGTTTATTGTCAGTATTTTAAAATAAAATTAAAACTTTTCTTCATATTTACAATTTTCCTGTTAATATTTTTAAAAGATCTGAATTTATTTCATCGATTTCACCACACAGATAAGTCAGATTTATTTGGAACTAAACTCTGTCCTTAAAACAATCTTTTCTTTTTTCTTACTTCAGAAGGATTCTACAAATATCTGAATAAAAAAAAGGATTAGTGAAAAAACATCGAAAGTCAAAAAATCAAGATAAAATATACAAAACTAAATTATAAAAATGTATGTAGTATATTTAAAAGAGTTAATAGATTGTACCAAAACCAAACATCATGGCTTTGTTTATACTTGAAGTTAGGGCTTGAAAGAAAGTGTTATTATTCTGTTGTTTAAACTTTAAATAAAGTAAATTTTAACTGCAACGTTCTACTTGAATTCTAGAATTCATTTTGCTGGAATAAGCTTTTGAAATAAAGTGTAATTAAAGGATTTATACTTGCTTGAAATTGGAAAACATGACTTGACTAACACTTGATTTTTGCTTTAATTCCAGACAAAAATGTTTATTGGGTACACTAATCTATAATATCGAGAATGATTCTATAAACATGAATTAATTTACAAATATGAAAGATACATAATAAACGAAACAAAATTAATATATTTAAAAAGTTTGCTAGTAATAACACAGTACAACAATAGAAGAACATTTCATGCATTACGGTGGCAAATAATAATTGTTCATAGACTTTGGAACTCAGTTCGCTAATCTGGCCTTAGATTTTTAACGTTAACTAAATTTTTAGAATTTGTACAAAAATTAAATTAATTATTGATCTTTATTTATTGATTAATACGTGAATTAAATATATTTAAGCTTTTCTGAACAATTTCTTGTTTATATAATAAGACCCTGCTTATTGAGTACAAGTCCTCGATATTAATAAGAAATTTTAGTAAAATTTAAGATGGAATATTTTTTAAAAAGTGATAAATAAAAATATAGTAGATATTCTGATCTGATTCTGTGATTCAACATTTCTGAGTTAGAATGCAAATTTGTTGTATGTATAGCGTTCAGCTGTGTAATTATGAAAAATTAATGTATTGTTACACGACTTGTCGATTGAGTTAAAATATAAACTAAAACTTTTTTCGATTATTCGGTGTTTGTTGTTATTGTTTGTATTCATATGAACAAACGTCTGAACAACAAAAAAAAAAAAAAGACAAACTTAGCTGACAATGGAAATATTTGTACGAAAATTGAAATTGATTGCGGCCATGAATGTTGATGAAAGTTTTAATTGTTAATGTTTAACAAAAACGTACATGATTTTATATTTCCCCACGCACACAGTCACATACAGACTCATATGACCTAATAACAAGATAAAGTTATATTTCAACTCTCAAATTGTAACAACGCTTTTGGAATTGTTTTGTGGTAACCATAACAACGAAAACATTTTCTTGATTTTTTTTTTCTTTTGTATTTATCGAAATGAAAATTGTCTCATTTTGCTGCAGTCATTTGATTTCCTTTTGTTTTCTGAACTATGTATGTGTTGGGATTTTTTTTAAGCTTAACAATACTTCATAAAGTTTTTGTAAAACGAAACAAAAAGAAAATAAACCAAAACTTTTCTCAGCATTTTTCTCTTTGTTATTGCAACATTCTCATGTTCATGTATTTTCAATTTCAAACGTTTATACATTTAGTTATTCATTTATACTATTTCGAAAAACTTTGCATACCAAAGCATCGCACATTGGGTTCAAATGGTATCAAAATGGCGATTAATTGAAATTTAGAAATAATGATTTTATAATATATTTTGGTATAGCGTATAAGGAAATTTAATTCTGCATCACTAGCTGTCAAAATCAATTAACTCAGTTGTTTACTTTCTTTTCAGTGAGTGGTAAAAATTAGCAAAATATTCCTGTTTTAAAAAAAAGTGAAAAAAACTGTAAATTTTTACAATTCAAGCGATTATTATTAGTGTTAAATTTATTAAAAGTTTATAAAAATTATGTGTAAATATTTTTAATAATTTTTTTTAAAAAAGGTCAAAATTGGGATAATTTCCGCAGTTAATGGGCCACAAGTATTAAGTTAGTAAGAGTTGGAATTAGTTTTATGGATTTTAGAAAAGTTTAGAATACCAGCTTATATTTAAAATAAAAAAATGTTCAGATATTGCCCACCCCTTTTTTATTTTAATTTTTGTGTAAAAACTCTGGTTGTCATTTATTGAACAATACCAGTTAATGTGTTTTTGTTATTTAATATTGTCATTCTCTTTAATTTTGGTATTTTATTGTTTTTTTATGGATGAATGCGTGAGTGATTTGGGTCACTTAAGCACACGTAGAAAAAATTGTATCACCCACAATTTACAGGAAGTCAACATATTTTTTATACTTTTAGTTAAATTCAAGTGATTAAATTTTAATTTAATCAGGTTCACAAATGGTTTACGTACGCTCACGAACTTATTCTCACGTACTAAAACTTTTATAACCAAAAGCTATTACCACCATATACTTTATGTTATATCAATTTTATTTAATAATAATTTGAACAAATAAGTTTTAAAATTAAAGTTACACACCTTTATTAATTTATTTTCGTCTCTATGATAACGCTTGATTTCTGAAAAAATATATCGTATCCAAAATAAGTTTCCAGAAAAAACTAGTTTGATTATTTATCAGCCAAAACCCGGCTTTGGTTATTCGAATGAAACACCGCCAGATGTTTTTTCCATAACGCAGAAATTTCTGTTGAAATTAAAAAAAATGTGTACAATACTAATTGTTGTTTCTTGTGGTCATGAAATTCATTTGCAAAATTTTCGTAAATTTGCTCACAATGCGGCTAGATATTTTGTTGAAAAATATCCAAGGTTTTGTATGTCTCCCACTTTGCATACATTTTTTATTCACGGGCACTTTTACGAATAGGAGAATTATCGGAAGAAGCAAGAAACAATAATTTTAAAAATTATAGAGAGCACTTTGCTCGCAAATGCAGCCGGGAAAAGTTGGAAGAAGATATTTTCAATAGGTCTCTGCCAAGTTCTGACCCATTCATATCTAGCGTGAGCAAGAAATATGAGCAGAAAAAAAATCTAATTTATCAACTTCGGAATTAAAGTTAGTTTTGCCAGATATTTTGATTAAAAATTGTGATAAAGATGATGGTAATGAAGATGGTGATAAAGATGCTGATGATAATAACGATGAAGATAGTGC
This sequence comes from Eustalomyia histrio, assembly GCA_949748255.1. NCBI lineage: Eukaryota > Metazoa > Arthropoda > Insecta > Diptera > Anthomyiidae > Eustalomyia > Eustalomyia histrio. The sequence continues at coordinate 90,267,739 of OX456525.1, read as the reverse complement.
TGATGACAATGATGAAGAAGATTATAATACATAATGATGATGAAGATAATGATGATAATGAAGATTATGATAATTGGGATATTTGTGATGAATTTGAAAATGCAGAATAATACAAATATTTTAATATATAGGGTCCGCCATCTAACGTTTTTTTTTTTTCAACTAGTGCTTATTTCTTGAATGGTAACACTTAGCTCATGTCTGATTTGACAGATAATTAGTTTTATCCTTCCGCTAAACTAATATGGTTGTGTTTACGCTTGAACAACGCTGGGAAATATTGCGACATTACTTTGAAAATTATGGTAATGTTGCAGAATGTCATCTTTTCAGATGAAGCTCATTTTGATCTTGGCGGGTATGTAAACAAGCTAAATTGTCGCATTTAGGGCACGGAAAACCCGCACGCATACATTGAAAAGCCGATGCACCAAAAACGAGTCACTGTTTGGTGCGGATTTTGGTCCAGAGTCATAATTGGGCTATTTTTCTTCGAAAAGGAGCAAGGAGTGGACGTTACAGTCAACGGCGATCGTTATCGGGCCATGTTGAACGAATTTTTGTTCAAGAAAATTGAAGAGGAAGATATTGGCAATATTTGGTTTCAACAGGACGGCGCTACGTGCCACACAGCTGAAGCCACACTCGATGTTTTGCGCCCTGTTTTTGAAGATCGCATTATCAGCCGCAGAGCTGATGTCGTTTGGCCACCTCGGAGCTGCGATTTGACACCGTTGGACTATTTTTTATGGGGTGCCATCAAAGGTAAGTGTTACGCCGACAAGTCAAAGACAATTGACGCTTTAAAGGACAATATTCGTGAAGCCATACAGCTGCACACAATCGATAATGTGCTTACAAATTGGACCGATCGTGTAGGCTACTGCATGGCCAGCCGAGGTAGCCATTTGAATGAAATTATTTTCCATTATTAACCGGAAGGATTGTACTTTCAAATAAAAAAGGAAATTTGAGAAAATATTCAGTTATTTGGCGGACCCTATATATTTTTTAAAAAGTTAAAACGAAAACAAAGATTCTCCAAAAAGTTTGAAATTTTGTATTTTTTCAGATTAATTTTTACATTTACTGAATTTTGTGAAAGCAAAAACTGGATAAAAATTTATACTAGTAGGAATACATATTATTAACTTATTCCTTAAATTTATTTTGATTTCAAAGTTACAGCAAAAATTGTGGATCATGTTTTTTCCGAAAAACAAAAAACACCTAAAAGATTAAAAAAAATTGTTTCTTACATTCTTTTTTTAAAGCTGTGTTTTAATGTATTTATGATTATTCATTACTAAAAAATTATAATATTCTCTTTTGCGACTTTTTTGAAAAAACTTGTACATTTATAAAATTTTGTGAAAAATATAAATTGGATTTCAAATTAAATTTATACTAATATAAATACAAATAATAAATTTATTATTTAAAATTTATAATAGCACATTAAAAATGCTTTAATTTCCAATTTTATTCATTAATTTATCGCTTTTCATTCCAAAGTTACAGCATAAACTGTGAACTAAGGTCTTTTTTTCCAAATAATGCGCTTAACGGGTTAATTTTTTTTTTTAATTTTTTTTCTAAAATGCTGTAATTTTATGTGCTTTTAATAACTTATCAATTAAAAAATATAATATTTTAAAACTACGTTTCTATGAATTAATCGCCACTTTGGTAACCATCGAACCCACTGTGCATCGTGTCGAATCGAAAGCAGGCATAAGATATATTGTAACAATTCTATGGAGACTCAGTAATAAGTTAGTCTTTCTTGGCAGTGTTCTTCTTCATTTTCCTAAGTGAATTGAATATTATGTTTAAGTCGTAACAGTGATGCTAAAGAAGAATTTATTTTTGCTGACTAGTTTTTAATTAGCAATTTTTAGTTAAATAAGTCTAAATGAAGTTAAAGTTATTTTAAGCTAAAAGTTTTCATTTAAATATTTACAACATTTAATCCTTGCGATTTTCTCATTGACATTGAAATTTTATTAGCATGAATGCTTATGAAATTATATGCCATTAGCATTGGTTCTACTAATGCTAATAAGACAAAGGTATGCTGTGGCTTAACTTTGTCATGTACACTCACCAAAAAAAGTCTGTAATGGCAACTGAAAATTTTGCTGTTAATTTTGCTCATTTGAGCACGCAGGTATTTTTTTTTTGCTAATCTTAGCAACACATGTCTGCTGACGTGTAGTACAAAAAAATAAGTGAAAAAATTAGTAGCCGCTACTAAATTTTAGTAGACTTTTTGTAAAGTGGAATTTAAAATCTGTTTGCTAAAATCGGCAAAAAATAATTACTAAATACTATTAATATTAGTACAAAGTTTTAGATTTATTTTTTTTTATCGAGCATCAAAAACTTTGATTATATTTTTTAAAAGATGTTTTATACAAAATGAAAAAAAAAATCAAAGGCTTAAAAATTGTTAAAACATAAACCAATTATCATTTTGGTTTTAATTTGGTAATTTCTGTTTTGAAAAATATTTTAGTAAATTTTTTTTTTTTTACTTTTAAGGTTAAATTTAATTGTTTTTAGTGCTGATTTTTAGAACTAAAAAAACCCTTTTTAGTGCTATTTTAAGTAGATGTCCTCTTTTTAGACATGAGTCGGTATCTTCACTTCCGATCCCTTTTTTAATCCTATGTAACATTTTAGGGCAATTTAAGTTTGTATGTATAAGTTTAAATTATTAGGAATAACATTTCCTTCAATATCGACTTTTTTAAAATTAGTAATTTTTTTTACTAATTTTTTCGCAAATCGGTTTTCAAAAATTTGTAAAATGATTTCTGAAATTAGCAACGAAAGTTTGTAGATATTCTGTAATTTGTAAAATGTAAATAACAAAAAGATTTGCTAAATAATAATGTTTTTACTAAAAATCAGTACAAAAATAGTAAAGTGGGATTGAAAACCGCTTACAAACTTTTCTACTAACTTTTTTTTCTGAGTGTATGGTAGATCAAAAGAACGTCAAGATTTTCCTATATACAAAATTAAGGTCAGCGGATTTACGACAGCGAATATTGAATGGAAAGGTGGCGGAAATATTATAATAGCTGCTTGCACACCATGTTAGGTAGCACTTAGATCTATGAGAGTCTTTTCTTGATTTTATCAATATTGTTCCGAGTTACAAAAATGTTAGACTTTGGAAGGAAATTCTAGATAACACTGACCTCTGTTAATTCTTCTGTAGGGGTTGAAAAGTGGAGATTTTCCGATAAGAGATCTATTTTTGATCACAATGGGAAACATTTCGACGTTAACTTGAAAGTTTGGGGTGAAATATGCTTCAGTAGTTCTAGGAAAACCGTATGGCCTCAATTCAGTAGGATTCCCAGCGGAAGCTAGGTAATTGACAAAAGAGCGGAGGGACGATTAAACGTCTTGAAAGGGCATAGATATGGAGTTCAAAGTTTATTACTATCAGTAATGGCAGGGAAATGTTTTCCTTGGTAAAGTTTAGGTAAAGTTTTAGGGATACGGAAGAAAATGAGGATAACTTTCTACTTTATTTACGACAGTAAATAGAAAACGGAAGTCATGGAAAAATATCTGCAAAAACAACACACTCTGCTCTGTCAGTCTTAGTAAGGTTCTGCCTAAGGGTCAATCAAGTCCCACTTACATATATAAATTTGGTTGATGTAGCAGAGTTTGAATTGACGGCCAACTCATTGAATATCCTACTTAGTACTCAATGACTTGACTGTATTAATGTAAGCAATTTATAAAATAGATAGAACTATCTAGCGGTAAGAAGTGATATAATTACCCCAGAAAGGATAACTTGGACAATTGAATGAACGAGTCGTCAATGCACATATAAGAACTTGAGAGGACGCGGCAACTCTCTAGAAGTCTACATATATATCTCAAGAGCCGCTTAAAGTGAATTATGAGGGTAGTGGAGAGATCATTGGAACTCAGATCATATACCTTGACTGCTTTCTTAGATCTAGAAGGAGCTTTAAACAATATCATAATTGATGCAATACAGAACAGCTATTTAGATCCGGGTCAATGCTGGACTCTCCAACTATCAATGCTCGTCTTGGTAATAGCGAGTGCCCCAGCACATAGAATTGAAGTGTATTGTGGCTGCTACAACCAATGAATTTGGTTAGCACTACCCTACTTAAATGTGATTTTAAATATTTTAAATGATTACACTAAACCGAATTTTGGGACGCAAAACCAATATTCAGTTGTGTCAACCGATTGCAGTTGTAGTAAACGAATTTGAATTGGAGACTAGGAAAATTGTTCTCTATATGTGGGTGTAGTCTTAGAGTGAATCTGAGTAAAACAGAAGTAAAATATCTCAACAGGACTATGAACTAAAAACTTCAACAAATTCGCCAACTCATCATCAGATGGCGGCCAGCAACTGTTCTAAGATTCATTATGCTGAGAAAGTCCCTAATTGTATGGGATTTTACGGCAATGAGCGGGCAGTAGGACAGATGTATTGTGAACTGGGAAAACCTGCAATAATATCGGGCGCAGAATTAGGTGGTCGTATCCGTTAACTTAATCTTAATCGACAGATATCAGCTTCCGACAGGTGATGTGGCCTCTTTAAACTGAGTTGCTTTTTGACTTAATGCTTACGAGTGCGCAAGCTGCCACATGAGTATTAACTCTTAAAATAATCGCTCAATTGTCATCACTTCTATAAAGCTAGAATGTAAGGTATAAGTTTTTATATATCTTTATGCTTATTTCTTGTAAATGTTGTTGTTGTTATTCCTACTATAGTTTTGTTGTTGTTCAAATGTTTACTTTTAGAAATTTATACAATTTACTTTTTAACTTTCCTACTCTGCATACAAGTTTTACTCTGTTGTTGCTGTTTTGTAACTTTTGACTTTTTAACCAAAATTATAAACTTGTTAAAATCAATATATACACAAGTTATTACATGTGTGAAAAATTTTGTGATAAAAGTTCTTATGATAGAAAATAACAGCCACAGAAAGTTTAAAAGCTAAATTATTAATTTGTATGTTTTTAGAAAAATGTTTGAAAAAAAAAAACTGATAAAGAATATTGATGACAGCTGTTTTTTTTTAAATTGAAAAGAATTGTAAGAAAATTTATATAAAGGTTAATTTTTTATGTTGTTAATTTTGTAAATTATAACGTGCTAAAATTAGAATTTAATTTAGAAAGAAATCAATTGTGAGTTTTAAAGTTATAAACGGTATTAATTAAAGGGATTTAGAAGGTATGGACTGATACAGTTTTATAAAACTGATTGTTGAGGTTTTAGAAATTTTTTAATTTCAAAAAATTTAAATGTTTCTACACTGGTTAAATATTAACTAAATATAATTTTAAACTGAAAGCATAAAGAGCGTTTGCTCTTTTTAAGTCACTAGTTTAATTGAACCACTTATCATTAACCCAGCTGTTAGGTTAGAAAAAACTTACGAATGTTAGGTTAATGGACCATTTGGTCCATACTTCAATATTCATACGAAATAACCATTAAATTTTATATTTGTATATATTTTGGATCACTTCTCCCTAAATATTATTAATTTAAGCTTTACTCAGCGCTAGAGATGGGCACTTGATTGAATTTTGGCTCACGCAAGAAATATTATAATTTCTCAGGAATCACTCACTCGAATTGTACTTTACTCACGCACTACTCACCTCAGTACAATTAAAATAACTCACGCTCACGCGTGATTCACGTTAACCACACAAATCAAGTGACCAGCGCAAATCTCTACTCAACACAGCTAATGTAAAAATTTGTTGAGGGATTCCCCTTTTTGCATTTTTCTTTACTCAGGATAGCTAATGTAAAACACAATTGTGGGATTCCTGTTTTTGTTTTTTTTAATCAAAATAGATTAAATATGTAAAAGACAATTGTGAGATCACTCTTTTGTGACTTTTGTTGTAAAGAAGCACTAATATTTGTACTGATTGGTTCATTTTGTGAGTTGTTTTCAATAGTTCAGACTTACGATATGGCAAACTTGAACGAAGATCAGATACGAGAACTATTCAATGCAGAAAGTGACTCCGATATTTCATATTCGGAATTTGATTAACTTTCAGAAAATAGCGAAACAAGTTCTTCTGAAACAGATACTGAACGGGAACCCGTTCTAGCTGCAGCTAGCTCTGTTGATCCGTTTTTTATTGCTAACAAAATAGGTTGGAGTGCCACTCCATTACCTCAGCCTATTGGAGCTACGGCTAAGAATATTATCTCAACGCAACCAGGACCAACTCGATTTGCAGTGTCCAGATGCAATGACATTCTGTCAGCTTTTTTAAATAATATAGAAATAGAAACAATTATAATCGAAAATACTAATAAGTACGGCAGGGTCAAGATTGGTGGCAAGTGGAAAGATATTGATGAAGACGCATATATTGCTGTGATCATTCTTGCAGGCGTATGTCGGTATGTATAATCCTGTTTTTTTTTATTTCAGCAAAATAGTTGGCTAATATAAAATCTATTACTGAAAGTGGAAAAAATTAAGATGTTCATGGTTTATTTGATGCAAAATTTGGTCGCCCCATTTTCCGATCAATTATGTTTGAAGATACATTTAATATGATTAATGGTGTTTCGATGATGTTTTGAGTCGACGACAAAAGCGTAGTTGCGATAAATTTGCTCCTATTCGTGAACTGTGGGACCGTTGACAACAACTTCTTCCAATGTCTTACAATTGTCACGAAAATGTCATCATTGATGACATGATTGCATGTACCAGCAAAATATGGCTTGAAATTTTGGTTATCGGTGGACTCTAAGTCATTCTACGTGTGGAAAATACAACCATACCTTGGTAAGCCTAGAAATGCACTGCCTGAAAAGAACCAAGGGCAACGTGTTGTATTGGACTTAACAGAAGGCTTGAAAGGGCAAAATATAACAGGCGACAATTTTTTTCCACTTTTGAGTTGGTAAAAACTTCAGGAAAGGAAACTTACATATGTGGGAACAGTACGCAAAAGTAAAACATTCATTCCTCCGAAAATGCTGACTGTAAAAAACTCCCTTTGTACCATTCTACATTTGCATTCAATGGCATTGCGACATTAGTATCATACATCAGCCACAAGAACAAAGCAAGAATATTGATTAGTTCAATGCACAAGACATTTGCAGTTGATGAGAGTGGATTGAAGAAAAAACCAGAGATTATCTCGTATTACAATTCAACGAAAGGTATATTAGTTTTATCTTCTCCTATAATTTCTAATACTTCACAAAACGCAAAAAAAAAAATCGATGGCCAAACATTGTATTTGCAAACATACTTGATATATCCGCATTGTATGCGTACATAATATTTTCTGAAATCGACGTTTCATGGCCTCCAGCTGAGACTAGAGTTTTTGCGGCAACTAGCACTTTCTCTGTTTAAAGCATATATGATGAAACGGACTAGACTACCTCAACAAGAGTTCTCAGCGCAGTTATTGACTGAAATACGATCACCATGCATAGTTCCAGTGGCCTCTTCAAATAATACTTCTAATTCAGGGGCTCGAAATCGTGGAATTTGTAGTTGCTGCAAGTCTAAGTCTGATATAAAATGCTTCATTTGCAGCAAGTTTATTTGCAAAACTAACCGAAAACCATGTTGATCATCATGCAATGACAATTATTATAAAACCAACTAATAAATACTTATTTTTTTTTTTAATTAATGTAAAAACAATCAAAAAAATATACTATGGACCAAATGGTCCCTTAACCTAGGATTCGTAATTTTTTTATTTTTCTCAGTCCTGTTTTATAAAAAGACCATGTGAGCTAAAAAATTAAGTCACTATATGTCACCGTTCAAAAATTACAAAGGAAACAATCCAAAAATTGGACCAAATGGGCTTAACCTAACAGCAGGGTTAAAACCATACAATGCACGAGTAAAAAGTATAATTATTGTGATGGTAGAAATAAATCATAACACACATATTTTTTGGGACAATATTAAGTGTACAATTAATATTCAGCAACTTTTAAAAATTTACCTACACCAATTGTAATTTGCCTACAGTTATTTTTATTACTTTTAAACAGCGGGCCTAACTTAAGTGTATGCCGTTTACCACTAGGGTGTTATTTTATAAAACATTCTCTTAGGCCCGATTACCGAATTTCCCATTAAAATGTGTCAGTCAACGTGTCAGTTAACAGGTCATTGCGAAACTGAAATTTGAACAGCAAAAATATAATAGAATTTATACTTTATTGACAAACCATTCACACAATCACAATCTATTCACAAACAAATTAATGATAAAAATCTGTCATTCATTCAAATAAACATGTATTTTGATATCTGTTTGTTTTAAGTTTTCATATGTGAGTGAATTTCAATGTAATAATTTTTAAATTTTGACATTTTTTTTTCTGCAATGAAAGAAAGACTATAAATTTAGTAATGTAAAAACAGAATTTTATTAAATTATTTTATTTTTTTTTTCTTTTTGGCTTTTTGTGTTCATTCAATTTGAAATTTTAATTATAACAAAATGATTTTGTTACAACAAAAAATATGTTTGTGTATATGTACAAAATATTCTTTCTAACTAAAATGAAATTGAAAATTATGCATCAGATAACAATTACAAAGAAAACAACAACAAAAAGTTTACATGCTGAACAAAATTTTCTAAAATGTTTATTACTACATAGTAGTAGATACAGGTTGTATTCGTATAACAAAAAAAAAAAAAGAAAATCTAATATGTGTTAGGGTGTCACATTACAAACTCATATTGATATAATAGCCAAGGAGAATACACAATAGGGGCTCAGGGTCTGTTTCCCGGTTTGAAACAGTAGATCGCAAAAAATTTGAGGTGAAAAAATAATTTTATTTTATATATAATTTACAATGTTTTTATTACATATTTTTCATCATTTACACTGTTTACATTTTTTGTAATACACACTTTACATTATATATAATATATAATTTAAATGTTTGCAAAATTTTACACATCCATGATCCTATATGTCCATGCATGGTTCAATCTCTTATATGACCATATATCCGAAATTAAGTCGATATATTAGTTCGATATATTAGGTTGAATTTAGTTCATGACATTCTATTGGCCCAAGGACGATACCTATTGAGTTTGGTCTAAATCGGTCTGTAGATATCTGGTTGAGGTTTTGACTGTAACGCCGAGTTTAGATAAACCTTAATCAAAATTTTTCAGTCATTTCCAAGTTTTTGAACATTAATTTGTCAAAACAACTTTTGATTGCATAGAAGTTTGGTCTTCATTGAAATAAAATAACACAAACCAAATTTCGAAAGCAGTTTCCCAGTTACAAGCTGTCCCACATAGAGATGGCGCGACAAGTGACAATATTTTTCATGTTTTTTTTTTCAGTAGGGCCAATTGTTAGAAAAACTGTGGTATCCGTTTATATACGGATGAAAATTTGGTAAACATTTTTGGTCATATTTGTACTACAATTGGGATATCTTTACCGGCAGTTAAAACTATATATCGTTTAAGAAACCAAAATAATAAATACAAAACTAACTGATGCCCCGATAATCGTCAAAATGTGGTCCCCTTACTATAAAAACTTCTTTCTTAAATCGCTTACAAATTTTAAAAAATCCAATAAAGATTTCTTCTTCACCTTAAATCATATTGGCCTTGGTGCCAACTCAAAATTCTTTATTAATGAAAGTTTAACCGTGGAAAACTATCAAATTCTTCGATCTGCAGTGCGTATGAGAAGAGATAAACACATTCATAGTGCGTTTTCTATGCGTGGATTGGTGTACATTAAACAATCTGCTGATGGACAGTTAATACGTATTGACGAATTCAAGCTACTGCCTACAATTGCTCCTATCTCAGAGGGATCTGAATGTTTTTTTGCTGAACGCCAAAATAATCAAAATATCTAAATATATCTATCTTTTTTATATCTTTTTTAAAACTTTTACTGATAAAAATTTAATTTTTCTATTATTTTTAAATGTTTTATTTTTAATTGCTTTATCAAATACTTTATTGTTTAACCTTCTTAATATAAAAATGTTTGTTTGCGTTGCTGTTAGACTTGAGGTTTTTACAATAAATTTAGATTTTGGATAATATTAGCACCCGCAGTGGAAGATACCGAGACATTACGATGTCAGGAACCATATAACAGTAAATTTTGTTGCAAATCTGAGAAAGAAGATAAAATAGAATATATCTTTGTTCACATCGTATCGAATGGAAGAAAATTGTTGGCTGGTTGTGTTTATAGACCACACCAAAACATTTGTTTATCGACATTTATAACTAAATTAGACACCCTGATGATGTAATAATATCAGGAGATTTTAACACAAATATTATGATAGAATCAGTTTTAACTGATAAAATGCTATTACTTGGTCTTGAGCCTACAAATCGCACTAGTCCTACACATCATACCACCTATACCAGCACCTTGCTTGACATTTTCTTTGTTAGTAATGTTTCATAAGTTTTACTTTATGATCAAATCTCGGCATCATGTTTTTCGAAACATGACCTGATTTTTCTCACCCATGATTATTGTATACAACATGTCGATACATCGTTCTCCTTTCGAGACTTTAGGAACTTGAACTATGATCTGCTATACACGAACTTCTCCAACATTGACTGGGATAGTGTGTATTACATGACTTCCGTTGATGATCAATTGTGCTTCTTACAAAACAACCTGCTGCGACTTTATGAAGAAACAGTACCACTGAAAATAAAAACATCTTCATTTAAGTCTAAACCATGGTTTTCAGCTGCCATAAACAATCAATTTCTCATAGAGATGTTGCATACTCCCGATGGAAACGTTTTAAAACCCCCGAAATAAAAAAATAGTTATCGCTCGGGTAGAAAGGTAGTCAACCAAAATATCAGAATTGCTAAAGCCGAATGCTATTCTAAACGTTTTTCTTCAGCTTTGGAATCCAAAAATACTTGGCAAACAATCCGAGAAATTGGTATTGGAAAAGCTAACAACAATAGCTGTACGACTGATGCCGATGAATTGAACTCAATTTTTACAGACCTACCTTTGGCTCAGATCGATAACAATTTCTATACTTTCAACAATACCAACACTGAAGAATATAACTTTGAATTTTCATGCGTAACTCAACTTGATGTTTTGTCTTGTTTCTCTATGGTTAAGTCGAGTGCTGTGGGGTATGAAAACGTGCACCCTAAATTTATAAAAATGCTGTTACCGTTACTCCTGCCTTATTTAACATATTTCTTCAACCACATTATAACTTCCAGTAGTTTTCCTTCCAAATAGAAACATGCCAAAATTATCCCAATCCCAAAAACAAACTCGCCGGTAATAAAAAGGGATCAAGCCCCTTCTCACAGCTTAAACCCCCTTCCAAAAAAAGATAATTTATACTTGCTAAAAATTTGGAGAGAACAATCAATATCTTTTACAGGTGTTCGTATTAAATTGTTATTTTTAAAGGCAAATGTGGACTAGAGTTATTGGACTAGAGCTATTAGAAGTCTAATAGTAATATGCTGGCAACATGTTCACAGCTACTATATTGACATTTTATGTATTTTCTATTACCGGCTGAAGTTCATTTAAAAACTAATAAGTAAAGTTTGTTTTAAACGCAGAAACATTTGAAATATATAGAAATATATTGTTTAACAATTTAAATCAGTCATTTAAAAAATAAACCATAAAAAAAGGGCTTTTAATAGAAGTTGATATTTGTAGTTAAACGAAAAATTTTATATATTCTTTTCTAAGAATAGAAATTTAATTAATTCCTTTCAATTTTTTATTACAGTAGTTTGTTTTTATACAAAATTATTTTGATAAAACGAACAAAAAATAAGTCACATATACATACAAACATAGAACACAAAAATATGAACATATGTTTGTGTTGTGTTTTGCAATTACACATATAAAAAAAAACTTTCAAACATAAAAAAGAAACTACACAAACAGTTGTTTTTCTACCGTATTGTCAGTTTAAAATTGATAATTATTTCAAACGACCTTCTATTATTTTTACTACTTTTGTCGGTTATTAAACAATGATTTCATATAAACTTCAAAATTCGTTGAATTTAATGAAAAATCTGGGATATGTAAACTTAATTTTGGGTTGTAGAATTCAGTGCCGAACCTTGTTTGGAAGAGTCAGGTCATTTTAACAAGATATTTAGATTTTAAGTTTTTATTGACTCAAACAATTTTTGATTGTATTTTAACGAATCAATGACTTAATTTATTCTCCTTTCACGTATTTACTATTTATAACTATTATTTTTAAATTAATCTAGAAAGTAAGATGTTATAATTGTTTGTAGTTGAAAAAATAATAATAATGTGCCAATATTACCCTACGGGAAATGGGCCAGTCACAGAGTTAGTCACGTGACCGGAACTTTGAGACAGAAGCCAGTCCTCGAGTGGGTTATCTTATATGAAAGTAACCGGTAACTTTAACATGGGCTTGTCATAGGAGGTGGCAATTTCTACCTTTTAAGCTATTTGCGACATATCTCTGACCTTGTGTAGGGTACCATATCACTAACATACACATTACATATAAGCAGTCTAATGTTAGACGTGATGTGTATCAAAACTAGCTCAACATGAAACATTACGTGACTGGCTCAAATGTACATACCACAGGACTGAGGAAAAGTACTTAATAAAAAACGGGTTACATATGCACAATGTATTATGCTGCAGAACTTGTAGTGAACGAATAGTTTCGTTCACTATGGTCACCTGGACCATAAGGTCCAGTCACTGAATTTACCTGCAATGTCTATTACAAAAGTTTTTAAAATATTTTATATTTTGCAATTTTAAACTATTTCCTCAAAAAATACAATAACAGAATGTGAATATTTTTCAAATTAATGGAATTTTATGAATTGTTGATCTGTTATTTTGTAAGTGAATAATATAGTAGGATTTAAGATCATATTATATTCTCTATAACTTACTAATAAAAATTTTCATGTTTCTTTACAATAAAAAAAAATATTTTTCAAATTTTAATAAAATTAAAGAACGAAAAATTGTTTGCTATTTAATTAAATAAAAAAATTCCAAATTATGGGTGGGATTAAAAGCAGGTCTGTGGAGGCAAGTCTGCTCCAGGCAGTCCTATTCACGAAAATGCTCTAGGACAAAGTTTACCTCTTTGGCTGATAATGTTTTTCCGACACTTCCTTTAATTTTACTCTCAAAATTGCATCCGATCGCCAAAAAAATATTTTTCAAAAAGAGAATTTTTGACAAATTTCCAAGGGAGAATAATAAATCAAAATCAAATAATTCAATTTCTAAAAATTATTAAATAAAATTGTTTTTGATTCACGAATGAATGTATTTTATATGTAATAAATGAATTTACATTTAATACATTCATTTAATAAAAATTGCAAATGCAAATTAAATTTACTCCTAATAAATTAATGTTTAAATTAAAATCAAGTAATTTAAACAATCTAAAAAAATAATATTTCGTATGTAAATCAAAAACGTGGGATCTTCTGGAATTCGTGCGAATTCAAAAAGAACTTTTTTTAAGTTCACGATGTTATTAAATTCGATCATTTGTGGTTCATGTATATTTATTTATTTATATATTGGATATTATAAAGTCTAAGGGCCAGTATTATAGTAACAATTTATTGGGATTTTTTAGTTAAATTTTACTTAAGAAATTTTCAAACAGATAGCCATTTTTAATTATATTGTCGTTTAAATAAAACAGTGTCCATAATGGAGTAAAGTGAAAAATTATTTTTATAGATTTTAATTTGGTGAATTTTGTAATAAAATTTTAACAATGTTAAGAGAAAAGAGTCGTCGATCAAAATTTTTAAGCATAACATCCCCCTAAGTGTTTCTTAATAAACTCTTAAATGTTGTGATACCTAGTTACTCCTATTAGTCAGTCGCGGGTAGCTTGATTTGCCTGTCATTGACACTTCATCATGCATATTGGATTCATTTTGAATTAATGCAGTTACACTCACAATATATTTTCCGTTACCAACTGAAGTTTATTAAAAAAGTTACGTATTACTTTCTTAATAAAGTTTGTTTTTAAAAGAAGAATCAATTGAAATTCATAGAAATATATTTTTTAACTATTTGAATCAGTCATTCAAAAAACAAACTATAAAAATTTAGATACATTCCGTAGGAGTTGATATTTTCAGTTAAATGAAAAATTTTATGTTTTCTGTTGTTAAAAATTAAAATTTATATAGTCCTTTTTTATTTTTTTGCCAAAATAGTTTGTATATAAACAAAATTATTTCAATAAAAATTACAAGATATTATTCAAATATAGATCCACACAAGAAAATAAAAAAATATATACATCTGTGTGTGTTGTGTTTTGTAAAATTTCATACAAATAGAAAAAAATTTCAATTTGAAAAACAGACCCAAAAATCGTTTTTTTCTACTTTTTGTCAGTTAAAAATTTATGGTTATTTTAAACAAATTTCTATTGGTTTCACTACTTTTGTCAATTATTAAACAATGATTGAAAGTAAACAACAGAATGGGCTGAATATAATGAAAAATCAGTAGTCCTCTTTTTGATTTTCGATTAATTTAATATGTATTTTAGATTATTTTTAACGAAATAATATTGTGAGTGTATATGTCTAAACAGTTGCGTAATCACTTCTTTTTGAACTAGATTAGTTTTATGTCATAATTTTTGCAGTCACAAAATCAGTTCTGTTTAAATCAGTTTAGTATTATGTCAGCTTTGCAACAGTCGCGGGATTGATGTTTTCGCTACCAATTGACATTCTTTTATACACAGCAAAATTTATTGAACCAGTTCCGTATTCTGTCATTACTTCAACTATAAAAGTTCTAATTTACTTAGTTCACATTGGTGTTATGTTCATTTATCTTTAGTTACATGATATATCCAAAAAGAACCCGCCAATGTTCTGCCACCATTTTAATATTACAGACACTGGAAATTTTACAGCAATTTCCACTTTTTCAGACACTGAATTATATTTTACACCAGCTTTGTGACATGTCCCTCATTTATCTGTCACAGATTTATCACCTTGGATCAATCGATCCTTCATTTCCCGTAGGGTCGTTCTACACTGGGATTTGTTAATGCGAGTTAAAGTACACCAGTACGTATACGTAATAGTATTCTAACAAATTTTAATCACTTCTATGTCGTTTTATTTACTGAACAAAATTTTGATTTATTTTTGATTGAAAAGGAAAAAAATATATTAATAAATAGTAAATATGTAAAAAAAAATCAATAAATAAAGTCATGGGCAAAAGAGATTTTAATGTGTTTTCCTTAAAACACCTACAAATCTCTTGTAAGGCAATACAAAATTAAAAGTGCAATATCTCTTAATAATTTGGTAATTCCTTATATTGCTTTAGATTTATTTTTTTTGAATCGTTTGTTTAACAAAATTTTTTAAAGTTCAACTATAAATAAACAAAGAGTAGGTAATATAACTTAGTATACACTGTCCCATATTCGGGCTCTCAAGCATATTTTACATTTATAAAATGCATATTCTTTTTAGGAAAAATTATATAATTGTTTACCACACACTATAAGTATTTAAATACATATATTCCATGTAAAGTAAAACTGTGAAGCTTTAGATTTATGGTTAGCACAATCATGAACATGTTTCATGAACATGTTTTGAATTCCTTTTATACCAATTTTGGTTAAAAAAAATTAAAACAATTTTAGTTAAAATACACAATTATTATGATATTCTGTCATTGGACCAAAGATGCCCTCTAAAATTGTTAAAATGCCTTTTCCAGTATTTATCTCATCAACTCGCATCGTTTGAGTTATGTAACTTTAAACAGGACACCCTAACACACACATACATTAATTTTGAACGGATTAATGTTGTACGGATGTTTGATAAAAACAAAACAAAAAATATATAAACTGTATGTGAAAAGTTTCGGGAATTTTATTTGAGATTAAATAAATCAGCATGATTTAAAACAACAAATAGCAATAAAAATTTATGTTTGATGGGTTTTTTTCATTTTAGCGCTTTTTTATTATGGTTTTTTTCACTTTTTTGTTGGATGGATATTTTTGGAAGAAATTAATATGTGTTTTAAGTATTTATTTTATTTATTATTTTATTTCCTTTTCTATGCAACAAGATAAAAATCTTAAAATTAAAGCATAGAAATATATATATAGGGTCCGCCAAATAACTTTTTTTTTTTTGAAAATGCTATAAAAAAAAACTACTGAATATTTTCTCAAATTTCTTCTTTTGTTTGAAAGTACAATCCTTCCGGTTAATAATGGAAAATAATTTCATTCTAATGGCTGCCTCGGCTGGCCATGCAGTAGCCTACACGATTGGTTCAATTTTTAAGCACATTATCGATTGTGTGCAGCTGTATTTCACCAATGGCTTCACGAATATTATCCTTTAAAGCGTCAATTGTCTCTGGGTTGTCCGCGTAACACTTATCTTTGACAGCACCCCACAAATACAGGGCGCAAAACATCGAGTGTAGCTTCGGCTCTGTGGCACGTAGCGCCGTCCTGTTGAAACCAAATGTTGCCAATATCCTCCTCTTCAATTATTGTGAACAAAAATTCGTTCAACATGGCCCGATAATGATCGCCACTGACTGTAACGGCCACTCCTTGCTCATTTTTGAAGAAAAATGGCCCAATTATGCCTCTGGACCAAAATCCGAACCAAACAGTGACTCGTTTTGGGTGCATCGGATTTTCATGAATGCGTGCGGGTTTTCTGTGCCCCAAATGCGACAATTTTGCTTGTTTACATACCCGCCAAGATCAAAATGAGCTTCATCTGAAAAGATGATATTGAAAAAATTACATTCTGCAACATTACCATGATTTTCAAAGTAATGTCGCAATATTTCTCAGCGTTGTTCAAGAGTATACACAACCATACTCGTTCAGCGGAAGGATAAAACTAATTATCTGTCAAATCAGACATGAGCTAAGTGTTACCATTCACGAAATAAGCACTATTAGAAAAAACAGTTAGATGGCGGACCCTATATATTTGCACTAAATTTTAAGGAATCTAAGCTTTTGGCGATTTTCTTTAATTAAACTTTTTTTTATAATTTTAACCCCCCGATTTATATACAAAATACACGTACAAAATGGAAAATATACTTTATACCACTTTTCTTAATCAGGGGGCAATCTTATTTTTTTGGTTATGGTTCCTGTTTCATTTGATTTTCCCAGCAACATTTTTTAGAACACGTAATCACCGGTTCTATGATTTCAGATTCTAGAACTGATTACCGGGAGAGAAAATGTAAGGTTTTACTGGATGGAATTCCATACAAAAAGAACCGGTTATAGAACATATAATAATACCTAATGCGATATATTTTATTTTGACCAATCAAAAAAATAACTTAAATGAGCGCCCCGGTAGGCTAGTTGGTAACGTGCAAGCTTGTCGGTGCGGGGGTCGTGGGTTCAATTCCCACCAGAGGCTCTGGTCTGTTTTCGCTACAACGAGCCGAAGGCCTTTGTTGCTAGTGCTCGGTTAGGGTATTAACATATAATTTGTAATTATATGATTAATAAATAAAATAAATAAATAACTTAAATAACATATTCCATGTACTTTTTTAGCATAGTGTATTTGTTCACAACAATGTATAGCAGTCAGACAAAAAACATTTGTGTACTGGCAGAGGTTAAAGTCATTTGCATAAATGTCAAATTGATCATTTTGTGTGCAACAAAAAAACATGGTTTTAGTAGGTTTTTCCAACAAAAAAAAAATGAGTATGAAATTAATTTAAAATAATTAAAAATATCTTTAAATATAAATGAATTACAATACAGCAGAAATACTTATAACTAGATATAGATATAAATATAACTTACATAATATGAATGAATTGAAAAAGGACTAGATAAGAATTTTCGCTCTTTGAGCAATTAATATTCATAATTATATACATAACTATTGATGAAGTCATCTGTGGTCATCCCTATGAAAAATAGGTAAAAAATGAAAAGAATTTAATAAAGTTGAAATTAGTTAAGTGGTTAATTTTTTATCTCCTGTTGATAACAGCATTATGGACGAGAGTTTAAAAAACCTGATTTTAGTTGCACTACAACAACCACAAATTAAATAATACAAATAAATACAAATTACAACAAAACGAAAAATTTTCCGAGTGAGGGAACTTTACTTGCAAAAGGACTAGCTGACTGGAGTATTACTATATGTTGCTATTTAATGGTGTTAATGATTCTGTCGGTTGAAAAGATTAAAAAAAATTGCATGCATAAAACAAATAACGATATTGAAATTCCACCGATGATTATTTTCGGGAGAAACGTGAAATCATAATTCATTAGCTTTCTTCAAACTAAATATTTTTTACTTATTCAAAAACAAATTAATAAAAAATCTATTCAATTAAATTTGATCAATGTAATTTATGTGCCGAAAACGAAATCGCTTTTGATGTACTTTATAAAATTGACTTAAAATTTCATAAAAAATTCAAAAAAAAAAATAATAAGGAGAAACCCCAAAAAAACGAAAAAAAAAACTTTTTAGAAAACAACATCATTATAGTTAATCTTTTGGCAAAGTAATGGTTAAGAACAGCAACAATAGCATTGATATACAATCTGTAACATCAACATTGTAATATTTTAAACGAATAACAAGAATGTCATTCGCAGCTGCATTGACAGCAACATCGTTCATCGAACAAAACACTAAAAAGAACCAAAAAAAAAAGAATGGAAAAACTGTATTTAAAACAAAACACGAAATATTCTATAATAATGTACAGTGGTACAACAAAATGTCCTTTGCACTAAAAAATGAATTCCCTCTTTTTACATTTAATAAATTTTTAATTTTTTTCTAACTATCTTCTCCATCAAGATTTCATTCTATATAGAAATATTTTTCTTTTTGAAATTTCAATGTTTTAAAAATATTTTTAAGATTATCTAAAAACTTTACACCCATTATTATAGTCAAATAAATAACGTGGGTTTCCATGACCAGAGAATACAAAAAAAACAAATTTAATTTATTTAAAACGAAAAAACATAAGGAAAAAGCAAAAGTAATAACTTTTGGAATAAATACTTTTTTAAAAAAAGATCAAAAAAAAATATACTTTAAAGCTCAAAAATCTTAAGGAAAGGCTACTTTAAAGTTCAAAACTGGTAAAGCCGAAAAAACCAAAAAAAAAAAAACAAATTTGTCTTCTCTGGTGATGACTAAGAAAAATTAAAAGCAAAAGTTTTAACTTTTATTAAAAATTTTCTTAAATGTAGGAAACAAAGACAACCCTTTGACTTAAAACAATTTTAATATTTTCATGATTATCATACGAAAATTTTATAGAAACTATATGCCGCAAGGTTTTAAATATTAAAGTTAAGGGGTTCCGACGATTGATTATTGTGAAGGAGTTAAAGTTTCCCAGCTCTGGCCTGTTCTGTCATATCGGAATATAAAACTATGTTTTCTATACTTCTGAGGTGTAGGTATGTTCAACAACTTTGTAGGTAATGGTATGGTAAATATTTTTGTAACCCTATACCTCCCCCTTATAACGACATTTTTGGCTTTATTCAAACAAATTGTAAAAAACACGCCGAAAAAGGGGAAGGACGGGGATGACATTTTCTACAAAAATGTTGGCCATACAATTTTTACTATGAGTATATATGTCAGAACACACCAAAAAACAAAACTTGACACAAACACCAAAAACCAATCAAATTCAAAATTGTCCATTAAAGGTTTATTTAGTTATTGTTCATTTATGTAGGTCATCCCATCTCTGACAAAATACCGAATACTTTTGTATCTACATCGCTATGCTTCTACTTTTGTTGCTAACCCCCTTCTTCATTTTCTTGTTATTATCGTTTCCTCACTTACAATTGAAGTATGGGAATTTTATCTTTTTTGTGTTTTTATTGTCTCAGAAGGGCATGTCTGCGCCAAGCATACCATTAAGGCATACCAGGTTTCATTATTCAATGAAACTTTATTTTGAACTGGAAAACATATCTGCTGAATTTACTGTAACAGTTTGATGATGTGGTCTAAAGGTAATACAAATTTTGATCGATATTCTTAGCTCGACAATAATTTTGTAAAATTATTGGTTTAGGTGAACGAAACTCAACGAACTTTGGCATTCCTATGCGTTGGCTAGAGCCAGGTGATCACGGCGAAACAACATGCTCTGTTTGCCAAAATAGTGGCATAATGAAATAAAATAGGCATAATCGAATGAACTTTTTGTATAAAGGCGTGTCATCAGCTTTGCTTCCAGTGCCACATTCGGATGTGCTTTCGGTTCCAGTCCAAAATTAATGTCATATCAGCATTCAAATACTTTGGTGAAAGAATTGAGACTATCAAAAATAATGCAGAAATATAAGCAGTCGACTTAAAGAGCTTGCATTTGCTCAAGCCTGGAGTTTCAGAACTGACCGGCATACAGGAATTTATTTTACTAAATCTACAAAAATATTTGCCATACCAGTACCTAAAAAGTTGTTGAACACACCCTACACTTCAGATGTAAAGAAAATATAGTTTAATACACAGGCTAGAGCTGCAAATCTTTTACCGCCGACACACGTATATTTTTTTTTGTCTCCTTAACAACAATCAATCATCGGAACTCCGTATTTTTTTTTTTGTACTAAACTGAGTTATGATTCGGTTAAGGTGTGTTTAGGTCCATTGTTTTTATTGTGGTGTAGGGTATCACCACAAGTTATGCGAAATTATTGTAAAAACTACGAAAGTTTTTGTAAAATAAAGAATTCGTTGTTTATTTTACACTATAATAGTTTTGTTACTTTGATATTTTTTTGTATTTTTATGCATCATCGATGTAGTTATGAAAAATCTTCGTTAATCTCGTAAAATTAGTAAATTCATTGCTACACTGAATTTTTTAAAATATACGAATGTTTGGTATAGTCTACAAAAACAAATAACTATAAATTTTATGTCACATATATTTTTTTAGTGTTGAATAGGGTTTTAAGGCAAAATACATATTTTATTTAAAAACTTTAAATATATTAGGATTCAAAGAAAATTACAATTCGAATTTTATTTTTAAATATTTTTTCTGTGTAGATTCTACATTGAAATTGTACACTAAAGGAATTCCATACGTTATATATACACGAAACCTTTTGTACATTGTACAAAATATTTTGTCTTTCGTAAAACATGCGAAGTCTACTATACTTTTATTTTTCATAATGGTAAGAGATACTATTTGACCCCGCCCCTGCGTTAGAAAAAAAACACATCTTATTTTCTGGTCATATTATGACCCCATATTATTATAATGAGAAAATTTAAATTTTTATTGTTCAAAATATTTTTTTAAAGTTTGTGACCATTGCATATTGTGCTTTCATGCAATATTTTCCAGAATTACTTATCATGTATACTTTGATAGGAATAAACTGCCCATCAACCGTTATATTCACGCAGAGAAAGAACATGGTTGTAACATAATCACTGCTACTATATTGTGCTTGCAG
Organism: Eustalomyia histrio; assembly: GCA_949748255.1. Classification (NCBI taxonomy): domain Eukaryota; kingdom Metazoa; phylum Arthropoda; class Insecta; order Diptera; family Anthomyiidae; genus Eustalomyia; species Eustalomyia histrio. The sequence continues at coordinate 90,246,080 of OX456525.1, read as the reverse complement.
CAATCAGGTATGTTTGTCACAACCAAGTTATTGGTTTTCTAACCATCAACATGGTCGCTACCATCATTATTTAGTAAATATTTTACTATTTTATGATTGGCACCTTCCATTTTATATCATGATTGGCTGTAACCATACTGTGGTAAAAAAAATTCTGACTATGAAAAAATATAATAATTATGCAACAATAAAATGTTGGCAACAATCAATAAATAATTATACAATCAAAGAAGAAAAGTTATTAAAGTCTGTGATTTTTTCCTTAACAATTTTTCTTCAATTTTTGAATCATAATATAACTGTAGGGACCATATTATGGTAAAAATATGGTTATTTTATTATCACAATATGATAACCATAATATAGTACGATTATGGTTGGTACAACCATAAACCCAAAAATATACGATGCTCTTCGAATATCATTGACCCAACCATGTTTTTTCTTTGCGTGTTAGCATTGGGAACAAAAAGCAGTTGTAAATTTTGAGTCCATTGCCCATAAAATTTTCCAATAAGAGTAAGTTTATCTTTTCTCCTTCTTATTTGCCTATCGTCAAATGCTCTCAAAAAAAGACGTCTATGAAATTCATCCCACAAGAAATTACGATTTTCACCGTATGAGCGGTAAACTGTTAAAAGAATAATATGTCCAATAGATAATTATAATAGAAAACATAGCCTAAACAAATACCAATAAGAATGAGAAGCTCCAGGTAAGCATCGAACTAAATATTATCTATAGCTTGAAAACTTTCGAAACATCGGTTGCTTGCAAATTGCTGTAGTGATTTATATCTCTTTTCATAGCTTATGTAAGGCATTAATAAAAGTATCACGAATTTGTGAACTACAATGAATAGCATAAGATGTCACTACAAGTCTTTTTGAAGAATATTTTCACATCCTGCACAACTTAGACATTGTAAAGATGACATTGTTGTCCACCTTATCAGACGAATAATGCACTGAAGGTCAATGCACTGAAGCGTTTCGTGCCACTAGTTATTGATTGTTCGGAAGATAAACGTTGGTCTTCCTCAGATTCAAAAATAGCATTAACCATAATCACTTGCTTCATCTGCAAATTCACTCAAGAATGCACCAATTTCATGCTCAGTCATTTGTCAAATCAAAATTATAACCTATGTTTAATTTAGTTCACAAACTAGTTTAATTTTTCAAACATAACGTCATAATAATTACGATTGATATATTTAAAAAAATACTGATATTAGATCCTTGGTTGCAATTTAAAACATCTTACCTCAAACGTTAGTGAAAAATTTCAAAAAGTCGACATATTATTATATTATATATTTATTATTAGACTTGCAGAAATGATAGGGGTCATACTACGAGCCGAACATGATATGTGTAAACACATTTAATAAAAAATTTTCAAAGCTTAAAATGTTGTTCAAATTTATTAAATTTAATATATTTGGACTGGCGCAATTAAACTTTTCTTTATGCACTGAGTAGTAAGAACTTTTAAATATATTTCACCAGTTAGAAATAAATTAATGTTAAATACGATTTGGGGCATCAAATGACCTTATTGTAGTAGCAGGGTTAAGTAATTTTAGTTTTTTTTTTTTATAAACAACAATACAAAAGTTCTTCATAAAAATTAAATTTTGTTTTATAAATTGGTCCACTTTTTTTTCTCCATTTATATATATTGGATATATTGCTTAACAATTTCAGTAATCATTTTATATTTTTACAAATTACAAAAAAAAAAAAAAATGCAAGAACTTGTGAAATGTAGGTTGTAGGTCTAAAAAATGACTGAGTTAGAAAAGTTTAATTGTGCCAGTCCAAAAAATACTCTTTTCCCCATATCTCGAAATTTTTAGGGTATATTGCAACTTGTAAAACCGGTTATATAATACACTCAGCTAGACCTACAACCTACACCAGGTCATTTCGAAAGTTCTTTTTCAGTGTAGCACCGTGAAATTTTTTAATATTATCAAGCTAAGCCGTATTCTAAAAATAAAAAAAAGTAGTTTTAGAAATATAAACACCCGTATAAAAAGAATAAATAAGTAAATAACATGGGACAACTTCGTTAGCTTCCTAAAATTTTTACTAATTAAAATTTATTAATTAAACGAAAGTTTAGAAAAAAATTACTTCAAAAAAAATGTTAAACATTAATTTTTTTTTGCTATTATTAATTTTCTGAAAGAGCTTACTTTCGACAAAATTAATACCACTGTAAGCTTAAAAAATATTAAGCATCAGTACCAGCAACTACAATTACTAACTACACTAATATATATACTCTTTGTTTTATTAAATACCCTACGGGAAATGAAGGGTCGATTGATCCAAGGTGATAAATCTGTGATAGCTGAATGAGGGACATGTCTTAATACTGGTGTAAAATATAATTCAGTGTCTGAAAAAGTGGTAATAGCTGTAAAATTTCTAGTGCCCTACCTATTCAAATGGTGGCAGAACCTTGACTAGTTATTTATAAATATACTATGTAACTAGAGAGAAATGAACATAACACAAATGTTGACTAAAGAAATGAGGACTATTATAGTTTAAATAATGACAGAACATGGAACTGGTTCACCAAATTTTGCTGTGTATAAAATAATGACAATTTGTGGGATTTGCGAAATGTTAATTTTTAATTTGTGGGGCTAGGGCAGACTGGCCTTCAAGTCTGGGACAGATTTGCCTCCAAAGACCTGCTTTTAACCCCACCCATAATTTGAAAATTTTTAATTCATTTTTGCTTAAATAAATAGCAAACAATCCTTTGTTCTTCAATTCTGTTCCAATTTGAAAAATATTCACATTCTGTGATGTTTTTTGTTTTTTTTTAGAAAATAGTTTAAAGTGGAAAATATAAAAAATTGTAAAAACTTTTGTAATAAACCTTGCAGGTGAATTCAGTGACTGGACCTTATGAAATCTTTAGGAAACATGTTCTTAATATGATACACGCGGAAGAAATATTGACAGGTTACATGCTAACTAATTTTCGTTTGCTCTGTGACATGTGATATATCACGAAACTATTTATTCCCTACAAGTTCTGCAACATAACACATTGTGATTGATATATAACCAGTTTTTTTATTAATTACTTGCCCTCAGTCCTGTGGTATGTACATTTGAGCCAGTCTCGTAACGTTTGATTTTGCACTAGTTCTGATACATATCACGAAGTGTCTAACATGAGACTCGTTATGTGTAAGATAATTCTATCCTGATCTGTTGCGCATTCACTTACACCAATGCATTGATATGGTACCCTACACAAGGACAGCGATATGTCGCAAGTAGCTTAGAAGGTAGAAATTTCCACCTTCTATGAAAAGCCCATGTTAAAGTTACCGGTAACTTTAATATAAGAGAACCAACTCGAGGACCGGTTTCTGCAACGAAGTTCCGGTCACGTGACTATCTCTGTGACTGGTCCATTTCCCGTAGGGTAGTGTTATTAGATGTTAAAGGTTTTGAACTTTTGCAAAATAAATATTTTGATATTTTAATAAAAAACATTCATTTGCACTATTAAAAATGCAAAATTTTTGGATGCACAAAAAATATTACTTAACGAACAAGAAAAACTAAAAGTTAACAAAAACATCCTTGATATAAAAAAAAAAGAAAAATTGTTAAAAATTTATATAGGAAATAACATGCCATATGCATAAAGAAATATTTTGAAACAAACTTTGTAAAATCTTATAATAAAGTTTAAATGAAATATTTAATATATTGAAAATTTAACTTGTCAACTTTAGGTTGAAAACAAAAATAACATAAATAAAATACAACTAACTATCAATTGGAAATCTCAGTCGTGGTGTTGAAATCTCAGTATCATTGTCATGCTCATTATGTAATAATTAAAAGAAATTGTAGTACACCACAACACGTACCACTCTACACGAACGAGTGCTACAAAAAAACAAAAAACATACGATGACAACCTTCACATGAATTACCAATAAATTCAGTATAAATGTATTTGTAAATCTGTTTATGTATGTGTCTTTATAAATATATAAATTTATTAGGTTGGCATTTAGCATTTTTTTTTTAAATGTGAGCGGAATACTAAAAATTGTACAAAAGTCCTATTAAAGGCAATCGATTACACTGTAACTAAACTTTCAACATTTGAAATGACACATGAAAATGCTGGGATACGTTAGCTTAATTTTGGATCGTAAAGTTTAGTAGTGAATCCCGTTTTCAACTCAGAGCATTTTAACAAGATATTAAAATTTTAAGTTTGTATTGACTCAAATAATTTTTTGAATAAATTTTACTGTAAAGACTTCAAAAATTCTTTTGCAATGACTATATTTATTATAATTTTTATTTATTTACTATTTATTAAAATATTTTTTTGTTTGCAATAAAATAAAACAAAATTTTGTTCAGCCAATAAAACGGCATAGGAGTAATAAAAATATGTTACAATAATAATATTACGTGTATGTACTGGTGTACTTCGACACGAATTAAACACATCCCAGTGTAGAATTAATATTAGGCTATCATTATTTTTTGATCTACAAATAATTATAACTTCTTACCTTCTAGTTTAATTTAAAAATAATAGTAACAACAACAAAATAAGTGAAAAAACAATAAATTTAGTCACTTGGAAAACAATTTTCAGTCTTTTCGTTAAAATATAATAAAAAAAATTGTTTGGGTAAATACAAACTTAAAAATGCAATATCTCTTGATTTTGACCTGATCCTCCTGATCCAAAATTAAGTTAGGGTGTCTCGGCAATTTTCTGTATCATTTAGACGTACTTACAGTGTTATTCGATTAATATATTAGTTTACACTTTATTTTTTTTTTTTGGAAAATAGATCAAGTATTCGGGAAATAAAGGGTGGATAAATTTTAAGGGCCGATGTTGAATGTGAACCACACCTAAGCGTCAAGTTTTTTTCTGCATTTCATTTGACATTTCTCAATTTCAGACTAACTCAATTTGAAGCATGGAAAGATACACAATCGCGTTAAAGTTATTCAGGCTTATTATGAAAATGGGCGTTCAAATCAAAATTCACTTTGTGATTTTTTGGTCAATATAATCGACCAAATGTAACCACAATCGGGATAATTGTGCACATATTTCAGCAAATAGAGTCTGTAGGAAATGAGAAAACACCTGTGCATGCTCTCCAAATTCGTTCTGCGAAAAACATTGCTGTTGTTCGCGATAGTGTGGCAGAATACCCGTCAACCTCGGCTCGCCGTCGGTGTCATAACGGAGATCATAACGGAATTCCTGAAGCCAGAAATTGAAGATATGGATGTGCACGATATGTGGTTTCAACAGGACGGTGCCACTTGCCACACAGCTAATGAAACAATGGTTCTTTTGCGCAACAAATTCAATGGCCGTGTTATCTCACGTGGTGGCGATATCAATTGGCCGCCAAGATCATGTGATTTGGCACCGTTAGACTTCTTTCGTTGGGGTTATTTGAAAGAATAGGTGTACGTCGATAAGCCAGCAACAATTAAAGAGCTAAAGGATGAGATAATTCGGCATATTAACGGCTTAGAACCTCAGTTATGCCTCAGCGTCATCGAAAATTTGGACCATCGGATGGAGGTGTGCCGCCGAGGTCGTGGCGGCCATTTGGCCGATATTTTGTTCCATACATAATTGAACCATACCATGTTATCATATTGAAAAGAAATAACAATAATTTTCCAAACAATTTGTGTTTTATTCAAAATCAACATCGGCCCTTAAAATTTAACCACCCTTTATATAGTTTTAACACTAAGTTCGTTTGTGTACATTTCCAGCAATTTTTAGGATAAATTGCTCTGTAACAAAATTACAGAGAGTAGGACAAAATTTACTCCAAAAAAGAAATATATTCAAAAATAAGTACGTAAACGTAATATTTGTAAGAATTACTTGTAGTAACAAAAGCTGATTGTAAATACAAAACAAAAACCAACCGGTCATAGTGGAATATATAAACAAAAAACGGAAATTAGATGTGAAGTGTTCCCCAGAAAAATTCCAGATGATTGAAGTTGGTAAGTACTCGTATTTAAACAAAGAACAATTTGTTGTGGTGATTTTAAAGAAAATAGTTATTAAAAAAATTTGCAGATTTGGCTGGAACCTGGTAAAATTATAAGATTAATTAATAAACCCTAGAAACTCAATATTTTCTTACTTCTGTCTCAATATTTTCTTACTTAGTCCAACGTTTATCCAATTTTTGTGTCCCTTCCAAAAAATAGGATTTTTCGAGGTCCATAAAATAGAAATTTGTATGAGCAATAATTTCATCGTTGGAGGTTAATCTCTTTCTACCGAGCCATTAAGGTTTGGAAATAGGAAATAGTCCCTGGGGGCTAAATCCCAAGAATATGGCGAATGAAGGGGCAATTCGTAGTCTACTTCATGGATTTTTGCCATGGAAACTAAGCTGTGACACGATTCCGTTGGTGGTCGATTGTGAGCAAACGCGGCAGCCATCTTTCGGAAATCTTTCTCATACCCAAGTGATCCTTTAAAATTGAAACCAC